>QTSX02005082.1:0-271013 GCA_014839935.2 Entomophthora muscae | reverse complement strand
TGACGTATCTAACAGCATGGATTAATCTGATGCATGATATTGAATGGTAAGGTACTTCATCTAATGGAGTGTTACTGTTGACTTACAGTCCTGCACAGAACATTCCTTGACTGAAACCTTATGGAACTTCCCATATGCCACCCCTTAGCCAGACTTCCTATGGTATCTTAATCACAATAATCTAATAACAATACATATTATTATTCTGTCATTTCTATTGGACTGCACAAGTTATTCCTTGGCTTCAAACCTTACATGGAACTTCCCACTATGCCACCCCCTTGTGGCCTTGTGGC
Source organism: Entomophthora muscae (assembly GCA_014839935.2). NCBI lineage: Eukaryota > Fungi > Entomophthoromycota > Entomophthoromycetes > Entomophthorales > Entomophthoraceae > Entomophthora > Entomophthora muscae. Next base: position 270,717 of record QTSX02005082.1, on the reverse strand, counting down.
TTTCCCCATATGGTATATTAATCACAATAATCTACAATAAACAATACATTATTATTATTCTGTCATTTCTATTGGACTTTTGTCCTCCCCAATCCCAAATACTGAATCCTCATTGGTTCAGTTGCAACACCTGCTTCCATTGTGCCACCTTGGGATTAAACATTGGTCAATCCAGACTACTTACTGGCTTGGTAATGTCTGTTATTGAAACCCATCAGAGCCAACCAATCCAAATCAGCCACATTGATGCCTGTGAATTCAAATCCTCTTGGAGGAAATAGGGTTCAAAGCCCCTCACTGCAGCTAACTGATCATAAAGCAAGTTGGAAATTGCTATGAAATCCTCCAAACCCTGACTATAACCTGAAAAAATTTACCTTGTCCTAATCCAATTCTCCAGTTCAGTCATGTGACTCTTCAAACTCCAACCCAATCCCTTAAAACTGGCCAGGTGGCTTTTAGTCCTCTATTTGCTCATTTCCCCATTAATAAAGCCTTAGATTTGACAGTTAAATTTTTATTTTTACTGGGCCTCTTTAACCTGGGTCCTTTAAATCTTTAGTAGAAGTGTTAGTTGTCCCTTACCTTAATGGTTGCTCCCCAGCTCCTGGCCTCACTTTCAAAGTGCCTGAAGTTAAAATTAGTAATAACGTCAAGGCTTACCTCTTTTGCTTTTGAAAGACAAATTTGGACTCAAGTTCTAGTATAGAGAATTTAATAGTTCTTACTTTAATTCTGAACTATTTAAGTTTTTGCTCCACCTTGGACCCAACCTTGACTTGTGCACCACAACAGCCCCCTCCTGCATCCCACATATACTAATCCAGCTTCCAGGGCTTCTTCTGCAAATAATATTGTTGGATATACCTTGGTTTGGTTGTGGCTACTGTATGACCTCTTCTCTCCACTATCAAGGCTCCAATCTTCTTGGTGCCCCCAAAAATGCTGCTCCACATGTTGAAACTTTGGTGCTTCCCCCTGGCTCCAGTTCCATCATGATCCAGACCACTTCCCCAGATTTCTGGGGGCAGACACCCTATTCCCCCTACTATGCAGGAGACAGCCCCACTCAGATCCTGCACCTGCTCACAAATCTCCCTGGCCAGGCTCAAGATTTACTTGTTACCGACAAGAATCTTGTCAAAAGTCTCACCAGTGACAGTCTAGAGCTATTCTTCCCAGACTCAGATCTCATCAACCTCCCTGAAATGGATCCCTCAATGCCCTCCTCCCCTTGGAGGGTGATTATCCCACCCACAAGGAAAATTTGGTCCCCCTGGAGAATATCCCCAGGTGCCCCTGGGTTACTTTATGCTATGGTCTTGATGGATTTGAGCACCTACTTTCCCCACCTGTCCCCCATGTCCTCCTGATAGACACCTGTTTGCCCAGCCATACCTGTCCTGCAGGAATGGTGTCCTGGTGGGCCTTAACCCAGGATGGGAGCCAAGCTGGGTTAGTTTAGCCCCCCTCTCTCACAGCAATTGCAGAGAGGGGCAGTTAAGGCCCCCCAATTTGGGACAAATCTTATGACATACCCAGCCATTTTCAAGAGGGTCTGAAGTCCCCTCCTGCTATGTGGTGCTGGCATGTCTGTGATGGCTCTCATCTTCTCTGGGGCAGGCTTGACTCCATCTTTACTGATGATGTGGCCTAGGAATGGGAGTTTTTTTGAGAAGAATTCACACCTGAAAGGCCTGGCCACTAGCTGGCTATCCTTGAGTGTGTTGAGTACCATGTGGACGCCTTTCCAGTGCTTTTCTTTGTTGGGGCTGTAGATGTTTATATCCTCCAGGTGTGATATGGCTCCTTTTTCAATGGGGGTCTTGAATACTTTGTTCATGAAGGTCAGAAAGATACTGGGAGCGGCTATCATACAAAGGTTGAGGACCACACATTCAAATAAGCCGTAGTTGGTTCTGAAGGCTGTGTTCAAAATTTCTTCTGACTTAACACAAATTTGATTGTATCCTGCTGTTGAGCTGCTTTTTTTGAAGAGCTGTGATCCTCCTTTAGCGTCAAAGAGGTTGTCAACCAGGGGCAGGGGATACCTGCTCTTAAAAGTGGCTTTTTTGAGTGCTCTGTAATCTGTGACAAGGCTTAAGCCTTCATCTTTCTTAGTCACAAAGAAGAACAATGCGCCAAAGTGAGTCTTTGATGTTTGAATGAGTGTCAGGAAGCCAGTCATAGGTAGAGGCATTGGGCGGCTTGGGGTGAGGTGCGGCCAAGCTGGTGGGTAAAGCCCACCATAGAATGGGTGCTAACTTGATAATGTAAGATACAGATCACCCAAATAAGGACCAGGGTCCAGAGTTGGGGACCATGGAATCCACCAATCCTGTCAAAGTAATGTATAGTACTCCAGACAGTTGGGTAGAGGTGGTCTTGGCTGCAGCAGTAGGTTCCAGTGGGCGGTCTGGTCTTGGGGTTAATGGTGGAGTCATGGGAGCAAAGTACGCCGGTAGGTAGTTGTACTTGTCCTTGAACAATAAGGGCGGTATCTTGATCCTCTTTCATTTGTGTCCTATGTATTTGGTGCTTCTAGTCTTTGCCAATGGATCAGCAATGAGGATGGTGTCCAAGTTGTACTCCAAGTAGGCCGGGTGGGCGGGTATTCAGTAAAGTGCACAGGTCCAAACGGGGCTTCTGGGGGACAGTATAATGCCTGGGGCAATTTGGCAGATTGGTCTCAGGAAGAGGCGGCGGCCTGGTAGTCTCCTTGGCCGTAATTAAGATGGAAGATCACTAAGACTAGGTAGGGTAGAATTTTCTCAAACCAAAGGTTCATAAACTTTATTATCAAAAATGATAATGTGGTCATCACCATACCGCCGGGGCTTTTATACCATGGGTTTTTGCTTCTTCAATTTTTGCAGGGTTCAGGTTTTCAGACAAGGAACTGGCAGGGCATGGATCTTGGCTTAGAGTCTTGAGGTCAGCAGATCCAGGTTGTGCCTGCTTGACAAATAGAAGTGACAATGCTTTGTTCTGCCGCCACTGTTCACTATGTCATCTGAATAGTTCAATTGTGCTACCCATTCTGGACGGAAGACTGGCAGTTGCTGGTGGTCATTGGCAGAGTTAACAGTAGGTTTTGTTTTAAACTCCCTAAGGCAAGCTGCAACTTTTTCATAGGTTTAGATCTTTGGTGGCTCAAGGTTGGCATCAATCTGGCAACCATTTGGAGAAATTTTCCTTGGGAGACTGGCAGGTCTTGGAGTAGCTCGTCAACTTGGGTTTGCAATTTAGCAAGTGGGCAGGTTTCTGTCCACTTTGTATGATTTGAGTAGTCTTTGGAGGGTCAGGGTTTGATTTCAGGGTTTCTGATGCCAATTTTAAAACTCCAGTATTGGCTCTTACAGGTTGGAAGTAGGTGCTTCCCCACCCTCTGTTAGCCAGGTTACATTTCCTTTGTGGGTATGGGTCTTCATTGGCACCAGTTTGGCAGCAGGCTGGCAACTATTAACGGAATCCTCTGTAGTAGGCCGGTGGGTTGCGGAGTAATTTAACAATTCAAGCCTGTGAATTAACAGATTGGCAGGTCCTGGACTGTCCTGGAGGGTTTGATCTGCCTTCAGGGAACTGGGGTTCAACTCTTGGGTTTTAAATACAAGTATTGAAATTTCATTCATGACAATGAGCCCTTTTCCAAGTCTTCATCCAGCTAATCTTTTAGTGCATTGTCTTCTTGTGGTGTCAATTGGTATATGTGATATGCCTTAAGTATTCTTCCTTTTAGATCAATTCTGTGCTGGATACCTCTGTCAGGTGATAAGCCTGGCAGTTTCTCCTAGAATACTGGAGGGAACTCTTGGAAAAGTAATTTGATGTTGTCAAGGGTCTGGATGTACAAGCATTCTGGCTACTGCCAACCTACTCAACATCCAGTCATTTCCCAATTTGGTGCCCTTCCATTATACTGTTTGACATACCAGGAATGGAAATCAAGCAATATCACATGACTATCCAAGTATCCAGTGGCTCAAAACCATCCCGTACATGACCAACCCCTAGGTTAAATCCAACTAAATCTCTGCCACAGTCAAGTCTATATAAGTCTAAAGTATTATCCAATAAAATATACTTCTCTTCTTTCTTAATTCCATATTTGAAGCTTCCCCAAAAGACGCTCCTTATCACTGGTAGCAGCTACAGTTTTTTTACCACACCTATGAGAGAGAAAATGACTTACCAAAACCCACCCACCTTTGCTCACGTACTCAACCAGGCCACATCCCAGGAGACCTGGAAAACGTACTTCTGCGCCCACAACATCAATGAGGATATACCTAGTGGATGCACCATATTTGAAGGTCTGATAATGCCCAAAACTTGCACCAAGATAATTCAATACAGTTGCTCTCTTCAACCACAAACAAACGCAATACCACCTATCACAGGTGAAGTTACCAACACCAAGTACATTGATATTGACAAGTTCTTTGATAAAAACAAAGAAAACGTCATCAACTGGCTAGATCACACAGCCGTCAAACTCTGTGCCAGCCGCATTCCCCATGAGAAATGGGTCCAGGAAGCCAGCAAGCACCTGTACAAGGCCACAGCTAACTGGTTTGCCACCTGGGTTGGCTCACAAACTGACAACCAGCTTGGCAACTAGGAAAAGTTCAAAGCGGACATCACACAAAATTTCTGTGTCACCAAATCCCTCCAAGACATTGCAATACAGCTCAGTATCTTCCTCAGAAGACCACTATCACAGCTTACACCAACAAATTTGAGGAAATATGTTGCAAGATCCAAAACCCAGCGCAGGCTGACAACGTACACACCAGAGCATCATTCATCAACATAATGAAACCCTCTGTTGCTGCCCTCATCCGCCCAGAGGCAAATACCTCCATGCCTGCCCTCATTGCAGAAGCCAAGCATGCTGAAAAACGTGCAAACATGGAATATGCTGCACGCAACAGCAATTACTCCTCAAACGGCAATGGCAGAGAGAACTCCAATGGCAATAAATGCCAAAATACCAATCATAACAACGGCAACTCCAATCGCAATAATGGCAATCACAGCCAAAGCGCAAACTGCTCCCATCCCAAGAAAGAGGACACTGCTAAAGTTAACAATGCTGAAGTAGCAACTCGCTATGAATTTGACCCCACATTCTCTGACCTCAAAGGTCTCAAAACAGAGGAACAGGGAAAAGAGGAGGGGGAACAGGCTTAAGTGCCCCTGTCTCCCCCAACTTGACAAGAAATTGTACCAAGGCACAAACTTTGCTACTCGCATTCCCTGTGTCCCGCAGTCCTCCATTTTTATGAGCTTAAAAATTAAAGATCACTCACAACTTCTTGTCTACCCATGCACTTAAAAATCACATACACATAAAATTTTATTAGACTCTGGTGCATAGCACACCATGGTAAGCAAACCATTTGTAACCAAATACAAGATACCAGTTGTCAAATCCAACTTCAAATACACCAGAATGACAGATATATCAAAGATTCTACTCAAAGGCAAAAAAAATCCCTTCAAAATTGACCTCCAAGGCATACAAAATTCAATCAAAGGACTTGTCATGAACAACATAAACTACAACATTGTAGCAGGCATGGAATGGTTTACCCAAGTGAGCCCCAGCATATGTTGGAAAACAAAAACCATGTCCATCAAACGCAACAGAGTCAATTTTAACATTCTCAAAGAACCAAATGACCTCATTATAAGAGACACAGTATTTTTCCAGGTCATAAACCAAGATAACTCAGAACATCTAACCAAATATAGTACCCTCCACATAATGAGGTACACTGAGTTCAATAACATACAAACACAAAAGTTCTAATGCCCAGAACTTGCAGCACTCCTAAATGAATATGCTCAGGTATTAAAAGAGTAACTTACCAAGCTACACCCCAAACAGGAGGTCAAACATGGCATCAACTTATGCAAAGCCATGCCCAAACCTGCACCCCTCTACAGAATCTCTCCCATGGAGACCCAAACGGGAGGTCAAACATGGTATCAACTTATGCAAAGCCATGCCCAAACCTGCACCCCTCTACAGACTCTCTCCCATGGAGACCCAAACGGGAGGTCAAACATGGTATCAACTTATGCAAAGCCATGCCCAAACCTGCACCCCTCTACAGACTCTCTCCCATGGAGACCCAAACTCTCAAAACACACATTGAGGACAACTTAGCTAAAGGCTTCATCTGCCCGTCTGAATCCCCATGGGGGGCAGTAGTATTCTTTGTAAAGAAAAAGGAAGGCACTCTACGTCTAGTAACTGACTATAGAGCTCTCAATGCAAGCACAGCAAAGAATAAATACCCTCTTCTAATTATAGAGGATATGTTTGCAAGACTCTCAGGTGCCAAATTTTTCTCCAAAATTGACCTCATCTCAGTGTACAACCAGGTTGAAGTAAAAAAAGACATACCAAAAACTGTGTTCTTTATGCAATTTGGATCCTTTGAGTGAAGGGTAATGAACTTTGGGATGACCAACACTCCCGCAACGTTTGTCACCATGATGAAACAAGCACTAAACAGTCTCTCAAATACATTATTCTACCTTGATAATATCATCATATTCTCAAAAACCAAAGAGGAACACCTCACGCATGTCTGCAAGACACTCAATTGACTTGCAAAGTACAAACTTTACGCAAAACTAAGTAAGTGCCAATTTATGGAAAAGGAACTCCTGTTCTTGGGCCACATTGTCTCTGAAAGTGGCATCAAAGCAGATCCAGACAAAATAAAAGCCATAAATAACATGCAACACCCCACCTCTGTTAAACAAGTTAGATGCTTTCTCAGTATGGTAGCTTACCTAAGGAAATACATCAAAGACTGTGGAAAACTAACCGCACCAATCAATGACTTAACCAAGGGTAATGCCAAAAAAAATTTATCTGGACTCCAGAATGTGACAAGAATTTCCATTTATTAAAACAAGCTCTAATTGAAGCACCAATCTTGCAATACCCTAACAATAACGGGTGCTATAAGCTCAAGTCAGATGCCAGCAACACTGCCATTGGCGCAGTCCTGCACATCTGCCAGCCAGGGCAGCAAGACTTCCTGCCAGTATGTTACAAAAGCAGAAAACTAATTTATACTGAGCAGAGATACCCAATACACAATAAGGAATTGCTAGCAATATGCCCGCTTGCAAGAAATGGAGATGTTACTTGGAAGGACATTTAAACATCTGAGTACTAACTGACCATAAATCCTTAATCTATTTCAAAACTCAGAACGCACTCACACAGCGGCAAGCCAAATGGATGTCCTTGCTGGAACAGCTTAACCTGGACATCCAGTAAAAAAGGGGCAGAGCTGGTCACGGCCAATGCTCTCTCTAGACTATGTCAGACTAGAGAGGATCACCCTGACTACCTGGACCCTGAATGGCCAAACCTGTACAACACTGAGTATAAAACCAAAGGGAAAGACCCCTCAACACATCAACTGACCCACAACACATTAGTAAGAAATGAAAAGTACTTCCATGTATCAAATGGCACAGTATACCAAATTATTAATGACAAACACATTCTGTACATCCCACTTAAACAAAGAGTTGACACCATACTAAGACATCACCGCCTTATAGGCCATACAAAGGCTAACAACCTATACCTCACACTAAAAGAGATAGTATGGTGGCCCAACCTCAAACAGGATATAGTTGATGTTCTGAAAAAGTGCACAGTGTTCAAGAAATACACCAGTACAAAGGCTCCTCAGCCAACGGTCAAACCAGTACCAGACCCTGAACCATTTAAGGTTTGGGGGCTAGACATAGTGGGGCCCTTCCCAGAAACAAAAACTAATCAATGTTTCTTAATTGTAGCTATCAACTTTGCCACACACTGGCCCATCTGCTGGGCAACAAAGGATCAAAAAGCAGAAGCCATCAACTGTTTCATTAACAAAGCAATCATAGCCAACTATGGCACTCCTGACTACATCATAACTGATAGAGCAACAGAGTTATCAGGCCACATAGTTAATGACAACTTGAAATCCAAAAACATTAAACACTCCAAAACCTCTCCATACAGGCCACAGGCCAACAGTAGAGTGTAACACCTAAACGGCAGCCTTATCAGGTCCCTAGAGAAAATAATGGATGACAAAGCCAAAGACACATGGCCACTATACGTGAAACACACATTATTAGTATCCTGAGTCTGCACCAACCAAGGTAAAGGCTATTCACTGTTTGAGTTAACCTACAGGTACAAACTGGTAATAATCACCCGCAACAAACAGCCCTACATAAAGATCCCCTCAGGGAAACCTCTCACAGTAGAGCAAGTACCAAACCTAAAACACATCTGCCTCAAAGCAAAAATAGCTGAAATGAAGAGGCTCAAGACACAAACAGTAATCTTCACAGAGGAACCACTTCCCATCAACTCCCCTGTCTGTATTCCAGCTGGCAACAAAAAGAAACTAGACTCAGTACACAGGGGACCAGGAAGAGTCTTCTTATACAGACCAGAGCACAACCCTTGCCTAGTAAAATTCCAAAGTGCCAAAAATCCAATTATCAAGAAATACCACAGAACCCGTCTCCGCCTCAGTAAAGGATAACACTCAACCAGACTGGTTCCAACTAGCAAACAGCTCCAGGAGCATCAGGCGGCAGCTGTTAAGACAAAGCCCCCTCCTGATGCACCAGAGTAACCCCTTAAGGGGGGTGTCAAGGGTCTGGATGTACAAGCATTCTGGCTACTGCCAACCTACTTAACATCCAGCCATTGCCCAATTTAGTCCCCTTCCAATATACTGTTTGATATACCAAGAATGGTAACCAAGCAATATCACCTGACCGTCCAAGTATCCAGTGGCTCAAACCTATCTAGCACATGACCAACCCCTAGGTTTGATCTAACTAAATCCCTGCCACAGTCAAGTCTATATAAGTCTAAAGTATTATCCAATAAAATATACTTCTCTTCTTTCTTAATTCCATATTTGAAGATTCCCCAACAGGCGCTTTTTATCAATGTATTAGGTTCTGTTCAAGTGAGTCTTCCACTTTTTTTAAATGTATGATCTTTTAGCTGTAAGTATTCCAGTCAATTTTACTGGCGTCATTGCCAGGATACCAAGAGTATCATGGAGCTTTAGTAGGTGAAGGAGGAGTCAAAGAAGGTACTGGCATGGCCCACCAGATGATGAGACCTAACTTTACCAGGTAGGAAAGGGCCTTCCCAGCCACAGCCCAAGGTCCAGCATCTGGCAAGGCAGATAATCAATCCTGTGAGCGCTAGGTAAAGCACTCCCAGGAATTGACTACTCTGGCCAATAACATCAGAAGTGGGTGGGGTTGAGATGGTTGGTTTAGGTGTCAGGGGTGGTTCCATGGGGACCAGGTAGGCAGCAAGAGTTTTGTACTTCCCGTTGAAGATCAAAGGGTAGATGGTGATTGCTTTGCCAACACATACAATTTGGTAGGTTTTCTTGGGTGCGTTTGGGCGGGTGTACCACTGCAAGTCTTCCAAGGACCAGGGTTTGTGATCAGGATTTGGGGGATACTCAGTGAAATTCACAGGGCCAAATGGAGCATTGGGTGGACAGTTTTAGTCAAAGGCTTTGGTTTTTTCAACTGGAGTCTGGCTATCTATCCCAGGGGATGGATTGTCGTAAAATATGCAGCCTGGGTGCTGATTTCTACAAATAGTTAGTCTACTACTACTTTATCTTAATACTATACCTGTTGTGGTATAGTGACAGACTGGGTAAGGACAGAAGAATATAAGAAGATAATAAGACAAAACTGGTATTTATTTAGATAGTATTACACTTATATAGTGTGAGGCAGGGGAATTGCCACCAGAGGCAGGGAGGCACAGCAGAAGAACTTTCCAAATGGAGGAGAGTGGGTTGACACAGCTAATAGTCCTGCGCAAGAGAACAACCACTTTCTTGCAGCTTTCCTTAAAGAGGTAGATATAAATAACTTCATTGTTCTATTTATAATCCCAGAAGTGAAGCCTGGCCTTGTGCGCGTTCAAAAGGCAAATTGAACACCTGTTTTAGGGGCGTTTAAAAAGTCTTTATCACTAGTAGAATCAGGATGCAATAGCGCAACCGCGCAATTGTTCCATCACTTAATCCCTAGATGGACAAATTTTTGTTTAATCCATTCAGGATCTGCGACATTTCCTCCACTGGATTAGACAACAGGGTTAAAAATGGCTGGCATCTCTAGGTGGCGGCTATGATGAACAATCCCTCTGGAAGAGTCATAAGAAGAGTCTTGAAGAAGGTGCAAGTGGTAATTCCAAAGAGGCGCAAGCATACCAGGCCAAAGGAGATGATGAAGGCAGCAGGGAAGCCAGTAGTCCTGCATGATGTGGACGGCAGCTACCTGTACTTGGGGGTTCATTTATATCAGCTACTGGTGCCTCATCTGGCCTTAGAGGGGACAGACCCATTGTTTGCTGCACTGTTCCTAGCTTTGAGTGAGCCAAGGGAGGTGACAGGAACTGGGTTGCAAAGGGGTAACAGTATCCATTAGTGATTCTCCATGTGGGCGGCAGAAGAATACTTGGAGGCTCAGCTGAAGGAATTCCAATTTGGGGGTCAAGGTCTTTCAGTCTTGCAACAGGGGACGGTATCCGACATAGTGAAGTCAGTCCTTTGCGCTTGGACAACACCTGGGGTTACCAACGCTCAACCAGTCAGTTGGAAAACCTCTGACAACTTTGAGTAACGTCTTTGGCAAGCCTTCCAGGAAGTGTTGAAGTCATACACAGTGGAGGGGACTGCCCATCTGGTGCCAATGGTGATGGCTGGCAACCTTGTTCTTTGAGGAATCAACCGCTGTGATACCAAGTGGGAGGAGAACATGGGGGTCTTCCTTGAGTGGGCCTTATCCTTATTCTACGGGGTGGGTGGTCAGGTCCCAGTAGAGTATGACCTTTGCGAGAGTCTTTTGTGGGACTGTATCTTCTTGGGGATTGCCTTTCCTGTGGACATTGGGGTCATTGTGTGTCTCACTTGGTGGGGGTTTGTTGCCCAATCCTTGGTCATCGGCTTTGTGGATCTGTAGGCTACCAGCTGTGTTTCTTGGCTGTCATTCAGGTAGTAGAACAGTTGGTGCGGTACTGGAAGAGTCTTGTCAGTCTCCAATAAACACCTTTTTCTTTTATTCTTATTCCTCATACTTTGGTGCAACACTATTGCTAACAGGACAACAACCCATGGAATTTTTTAATTAGGCTTTTGTTTTTTTGGGTTATTGTCCTCATTGGGGCTTGCTCTTGGTCACTAGGAGCAGCACGCATATACTGAGCGTGTACTCTAGTGATCAATTGCCCAGAATGGGGCTCCTTAAGGGTGTAGGAGTTGGGGCTGATCTTCTGGATAACTTAAACTGGACCTTGCCAAAAGGAGGCAAGTTTGGATTTGCGGCTGTACCCTCTATTGCTGAAGAAGTAGACTGAGTCTCCTACCAGGTAAGTGGGTAGGGTGGGGAGTTTGGATGCAGCTTTTTCTAGGTCCTGCAACTTATGGTTTAAGTTTACGGTGTAGGCCTCTGATTGTAAGCAAGTAAGAGTTTGAACCAGCTTGTTGAGATACACCTCTGGGGACACAGCCAGGGTGGGCTTTACCAAGGAATATAGTAAAGGGGGAAGTCCTGGTTGCTGGCTGTAGAGCAATTGGAAGGGCGGCTTGCTAGTGGTACAATGGTACCCAATGCTATATGCAAAGGTGGCCGCAGGCAGGAAGGTATCACATTCAGTCTCATGTTGGTGACTGAGCTTCTGGAGTATCTGGATCAGGCTTCCATTAGTGTGCTCTACCATGCTATTTGTCTGTGGGTGATAAGGAGTGGATAGTGTCCCACAAATTCCCATCAGTTGGTTGAGGCAGGGGATGATATAACTGGTGAAGTTGGTACCATTGTCTGTCAGCAGAATCTGGGGGCAACCATGTTTGTATATGATATTCTCCAGGGTGAACGTGGCTGTCACCAGTGAAGATTGGTTGGGGATTGCCTTGGCCTCTACCCATTTATTCAGATGTTCAACAGCCACAATAATGAACTTGTTGAAACTGTTGGTAGCTGGCAGGGGGCCCACTAGATTAATGGCTACAGTGTGGAAGGCAAACCCAGGGTGTACAAGTCTGTGTTGGAACTTGGCAACCTTAGGATTCTCAATGTTGTAGTCATGACAGATGTCTAGTGTATCTACTACATCAGTGTGCTTTCCTTCCCAGAAGCAGTGTTGCTGTAGCAGAGCTAACATCTTCTGTATGCCACCATGTCCAGTAGTCTTGTGAGCGGCCACCACTGAGACCATGTGTATGGATGGGCGTATGTAGGGTAGCCAAGAGTCTCCACAAAGCTTCAGGAGTTGTCCCTTAGAGACCTTGGTATCAACAGCTAGCTTCTTGAGAGCTCTCTGTATCTCTACTGGCTCCTCCCTCCACAAACAAGGATCCTCCATAAGCTTGTCATAGAGAATTTCAGCCATGTGGGATACTAAGGCAACAGTGGGAAGGCAGGAGAGACATTCAGAATTCTGGTGGGCTGCCCTGGCTCAATGAATGATCTTGTAGTCATAAGCCTGAAGTTTAATGGCCCAATGCGCCAGACGTCCTTTGGGGTCCTTGAGGGTCTTCAGTCATTGCAAGGAGGCATGGTCTATTACAACCGTGAAATGTACCCCATGGAGATAGACTCTGAATTGTTGGTAGGAGTATATCACAGCCAGACACTCTTGTCTGGTGACAATGTAGTTCCTCTCGTGAACATTAAGCGTACGTGAGCAGTATCTAACAGGGTGTTCAAGTCTGTCAGAGTCCAGTTGGGAGAGAACACCTCCAATTGCAGTCAGACTAGCATCTGTATGAAACACAAAAGGCTTGGCAAAGTCAGGGTAGGCCAGTACAGGGGCTGCAGTCAGTGTTCCCTTGAGAGTATTGAAGGCATATTGGCAGCTGATCTCCAGAAGAATTCCTTATCAGCTTGGCAAAGCTGAAAATGGGGGTTGCCCAGGGATGCAAAGTTGAAGATGGAGCGGCGGTAGTACCCAATCATCCCCAGGAAGACCTGAATGTCCCGCTTATTTTCTAGGATCTGCATTTGCTCAATGGCTTCCACCTTCAGAGGTACAGGGCATAGTCCATCTTGGCTAATGATGAGCCCCAAGAACTCAAGGTGCTCCTTGAAGAAGTTGCACTTGTGTGGCTTGAGCTTGATATTAGCTGTAAGTAACCTCTGGAAGACTTCCTCCAAGTGTTGTAGGTGATCATTAAAGGTTCAGGAGAACACATTGATGTCATCCAGGTAGACCAAGACACTGGTGAGTTTGAGGTTGCCCATCACTGCATCCATAGCCCGTTGGAAGGTAGCTGGGGCATTGAACAGACCTTGAGGCATCCTTGTGGGTTGGAATAGCCCTTGGTCAGTGATGATTGAACATTTTTCTTGATTGGCAAGTGGTAGGTCAATCTGCCAGTACCCACTGATAAGGTCCATGGCGCTGAAAAACTTGGCGCCACCCAGTCAGTCCAAGGTATTGTCAATACAAGGGAGGGGATATGAATCCTTCTTGGTAACAGCATTCAGTTGATGGTAGTCAATCACCACACAGTTGCTGCCATCCTTCTTTTTGACAATCAGGAAAGGGGAAGCCCAAGGGCTTTTACTGGGGACCAGTAAGCCAGATCCCAATAGCTTCTGAAGCTCCTTGTTAGCCACAACATGATTGGCTTAACTGTGCCGTATAGGTCTGGAGCAGATAGATGGACTGCCTTGGGTGTCAATATGATGAGCAATATCTGCATCCTTGCCTAGGTCATAATCATCCTTGGCAAACACATTCTTATACTGGGCAAAGAGATCCATAGCTTGATCCTTCTTCTCTTTGGAGAGGCCAGATAGGAAGTCGTGGCTTATGACCAATAGCATCAGTGGTTGCTCACAGGGTAGACCCAACTCAGAGAAGTCAGCAAAGGGGGCAGTTTCCTGCAGGTTGTCATGCTCTTCCAGTCATATATAAGCCAGAAGTTGGTATTTGGAGACAACCATAGCTTCACAACTCATGTTGGCCAAGAGTATGAGTACCTCCTTCTCACTTGGCATGAGGATGCCTGGTGCAACCCATGGTTCTAGTCTGGACGCATTAGGGATGCCAAAGATTTCTCCATGAGTGCCAGCCAGTAGAGCCAGTGAGAGGCCTGTATTGTGAATCACCTGAGAGCCAGGTGGGATAGTCACATTACAGGAGGCGTATACTGGGATACCCTTGGCTTTCCCAATTGAGAGAGGTAGCACCTTGACCTTCTTACTACACAGTGTATAAGAAACTGGAAGCTCTCCATCAGTGTACTCCAGATTGATGTAGTCCAGACGTTTGAACACTTCTTTCAGAGGTTCCAGGTGTTTGTTATAGATGCAAGAGAAGACGTTAATGTCATCCAGATAGACCAGGGCACATGAGGGCTTAAGGTTCCCCATCACAGCGTCCATAGTTTGTTGGAAGGTGGCTGGGGCATTAGAGAGACCCTGAGACATCCTGATAGGTTGGAATAGCCTTTGGTTGGCAAGGATGGCACAATTCTCTGTGTCATCTGTAGGGAGATCAATCTTCCAGTAGCCATATATCAGGTCCATGGCCAAGAAGAACTTGGATGTGGGGACCCAGTAGGCAAGATCATCTTGCATTCTCACAGTGAAAGAATCCAACGTTTCTGATTGAGAGCAAAGTTAACCAGCAGAGGGGCATCAGAAGGCTCTGTTGTAAAGGAACAACAAGTGCCAGGGTCAGGCACAGGCTTGTCAGGGGGGAGAGGAATGGGGGGAGAGGAGGGAGGTGAAACCACAAATGCAGCCAAGGATTTCTCCTTGTCCTGGCTGCTTAGTAGTTTTTTGAATGATCCTCATTGTACTCCTCAATACCAGAATTGTCAGTAAATTCTTTCTTGCTCTGACTAGCCTGAGGTTTAGTTGCTTCATAACCATCAGAAGTGATAAAGGGATTGCTATCAGGTTCCCAGGGAGACTCCAGGGTACCTGCTGAAGGTGCAATGAAGGAGAAATCCTCTTCATTGCTTCTGTGACAGTGGTGGTAGTCAGGAAGGGGCAATATAGTATGGATCTTCTGAGAGGGGGAACTATCATCTTTAGTATTACCATGCAATCCCATTAGAATATCAGGGGTACTAATTGCTGAGGCATCTTTAAGGTGCTTGCTTAGTTGGTCCTGAAGGGAGTCAAGGAGAGCATGTTGAGCATCCAACTTGTCTAGCCACTCTTTCTTTTCCTGAAAGGCCAGAAGTAATTCCTCTTCATGAAATCCCATCTGTCTCTCTTGAGCCTTTATAGTATCCTGAAGAGCAGAGAATCCCATGGTGCAGCTGTTATAGCTGTCTTCTGGATTAGGAGTTTTCTGTTGATGATCATAGAACTCCAGGGCAACATGCTGATTCATCTGGGTGGGTACCAAGGAAGAAAATACATGTTCTATCTTGCTCATCCATAGAGCCCTTCCAGAGTGAGAGTGAACAGCTTCTGATATATTTTGAGCAAGGTTTGGGGGGCCAGAGCAGGGGCCAGAGCAGCTAACAGTTTGGAGGGTGCCATAATTAAGGGAGATTCTATCAGGAGAATAACCAGAAGAAGAAGGAGGAGAATATTGACAGCATACTTCCTTCACCAAGTCAGGCTCCAAGGAGCAGGAGACATGGTTCATGCCAGCTGCTTCAGCCATGGAGTCAGGCTGGATTGGTATCAAAGAGGTAAGGGCTTTTTCAATGGAGTTCATCCAGGAGATCATACTTGACTGGGAGCTGGCAATTTTTTGAAAGTTGTTGGCAGTTAGGCAACCACTGACTTAGTCCTGGCTGGCCATAGGAAGAGCCTTGGAGTCTACCAGATAGAGATCCAGAAGCAGTGAAGGTTGATCCTGGAGTGGGTTGGGCAGAAGGAGCCGCAGGTATAGGCAAGGGCATCTCTCCCTCCACAAAAACAGGGCTGCAGGGGTAGGAAGAGAAGAAGCTGTGTTTTGAAGAAGCCATGAGCGCCAATGTTGTAAAATATGCAGCCTGGGTGCTGATTTCTACAAATAGTTAGTCTACTACTACTTTATCTTAATACTATACCTGTTATGGTATAGTGACAGACTGGGTAAGGACAGAAGAATATAAGAAGATAATAAGACAAAACTGGTATTTATTTAGATAGTATTACACTTATATAGTGTGAGGCAGGGGAATTGCCACCAGAGGCAGGGAGGCACAGCAGAAGAACTTTCCAAATGGAGGAGAGTGGGTTGACACAGCTAATAGTCCTGCGCAAGAGAACAACCACTTTCTTGCAGCTTTCCTTAAAGAGGTAGATATAAATAACTTCATTGTTCTATTTATAATCCCAGAAGTGAAGCCTGGCCTTGTGCGCGTTTGAAAGGCAAATCAAACACCTGTTTTGGGGGCGTTTAAAATGTATTTATCACTAGTAGAATCAGGATGCAATAGCGCGACTGCGCAATTGTTCCATCACTTAATCCCTAGATGGACAACTTTTTGTCTAATCCATTCAGGATCTGCAACATGAGTGCTGACACTTGGGTGTATGCAGATGGAAGAGTATCAAAAATATGTAAGGAAACAGATTGGCGAACCAAAGGTTTATAACAACTTTATTGGTAAGGATGACAATACAGAACTTTTTCAGGTGCTTCTGGTTTATATACTTACTCACATGCAAGTGCTTCTGGGCATTCTTCTGGTGCTATCTGTGTGGCAAGGCTTGACATCTCAGGTTCTGCTGTTTGTTTGGCTGCTTCATGGTCATTTTTGGGGTTTTCAGGAACAGTTGTTTGGCTTTTTGGTGGTCCATCTTGGCTTGGCTGGCCATTGGTTCTAGCAGGTTTAGCTTCTGGGGTTATGGGAGTTTTCCCAATCTGATCACCTTTTTTGGGCTGGCTTGAAAGGCTTTCCTGAGGCCAAGGAACTTGATTAAAAGGGGTCCCCAATTGGGGACCCCAAATTACTTAATGGAGGGTGGGCTTGAACTGGGTTTACTGGGCAGATAAAATTAGCCTGCCCAGGCCCAGCCAAACCCACCAAGGCTTGGTAATAACTTTTGGGGCCCAGAACGGGCCCCACAGCTACCACCAGGGAAGGAATGGTTCTTGCACCTGGATTCTCTTTGAAAAGCAAAAATCCAGGTGCAGTCAAATCCTTCCCACCCGCTAGCTCTGCCTGGTGGCTAGGAGCAGGTTTGATTCCCACCCGGGGCTTTGAAACTATTACATCCATAACAGTCATTTTCTTCTTCTATCTCAGTAATCTTTACAAACACATGGTCCCTCATGAGTGTGTCAATGTGAGTTGGGTACACATGATGGTGTACTTCTCCTTGTTTTATGGTGAGGGTAGCACTATCTCAGTCAATGTGAGGTTTTGTCTTTCTCATCCAATCTAAGCCAAGTACTACATTGCATTAAGGTATAGAAATTATGGGGCCACCAAGGGTATTTTGTACATCCCCTATTTGTGCCCAGAAAGGTTTTGCATCCTTTTTGGCTGGAATGCTTCTGTTGTCTCCCATGATAACTCTCTTGATGTTACTCTTGGTTTTAGGTAACTATAATTGTTTGAAATCATTACTCTGTAACTTTTGAATTGAGGCATAGAAATGATTTTGTTTTCTTGGCAGATGTGAAAACACTTCAATATTATGAGTATCTCTTGATAATGTCTATTAGGTATTTATTTCTTCACTGCAGAAAATATAGAGGCTAAACCAAATAATATCTAGTTGATTGGATTTGGCTAGAAGTATAGGCCTAGTATTAAAAATGCAAAATATTATAAATTCCAACCTTTGTGCTATCCTGATGGTTATAGCACCAAAACATTTATGATTTTTTATAACTCCATTCCAGCTTTTTGGTGATAATAAACAATTAAATTTTTTGCTATCAATTTCTTGGCTTGATTATTTATAGGGGCATCTCTGTAATTGGTGAATTAATGTTGATATGATTGATTCTGATGTTTAATTGTGATCTATCCTTATTTGGTATGGGGTTCTGGTTATAAGGTTTGACCTTAGTGATGGGAGGTTTCCTATCTCTTGAGCCTAAGTGAGGCCAGTGGCTGAAGCCTTAGTGTTAAATGAGAATTAAGACTGTTGATTCAGGGCTTTTTGGGCAGTTGTAGCTTTAGAGTATGTGCTATGGTTTGGAAGTTTAAATTATATATTGGGTTAAATGGTTTTATATAAGAACTTAAATCTTTTTTATATGATAAAATGTGATATTTATTTAAAGAGACATGTTTTGGCAGATAAAAAGGATGGTTGAGATTGTATATTTTAAGAAAATATCAAAAGCAGGATTTAAAAATAAAATATAGATGTCATATAAAATAAAATTCAAGGGACAGGGTTAGATATGGCAGTTACTGTTAAACAGCAATGAAAGCTCATCATCCAAGTCCAAGGATCTTGGCGCAGGGGCAGTTCTGGCAGGACAGTTCCCTGTATTGTATAGTTGGGGGTTGGTGAAATTTTGAGTCTTGGCACAGAAGGGAAGCTCATGCTCTGTAAAAAAAGTGCATACAAGCATTACTACATTGGTTTCTCTTCATTTGTAGAAAGAGTTCAAGAAATATCCAAAGTGAAAACCTTATATGTGGGAGAAGAACAAGAAATCAAGCTGTAGAAGTATGTGGTGGCCACTACTTGGAAGCGGATGACATCAGCAGCAAGAGTGTTTAGAGATAGACATGAGAGACTTTGAGCCAAAGGCTAAACAGGATTTGATGGAGCTTGTTGCAGAAGAGTGGAGGATTTAGATATACATTTTGGCTATCTCTTTGGTTGTTGATCTCTTTTATCCATACTTCTCCAAATCCAATTTCCACATGACATTATCATATTTTATAATAAAAGAGTGCTAGAATTTTGAATTTTGTGGTAATGTTAACAAAAAGGAGCCAGAAACCAAGATTTTGGGTCAAGTGGTTCACAAACCAAGACAATCATGTGTTCTAGGTGACCCAATCTGAGCCACAAATTAGCCCCTTGACCCTCTTAAACAAATATTGGCTACACCATACTTGAATTAACTTCTTAGCAGCCAATGATACCTTTTGTAATATATTGCATCCAATCATAGTCTTGTTTGGCCTTTTCTGACAATAGCTCATGTATCTTATCTGAGCAATAGCTAATACCTAATAAAAGGTACTTCAATGTTATGTATTTCTGTTGACTCATTTGATGCCATGAAACAGCTGATTTCAAACCCCTGGTTTGGTGAAACGACTCACTGGTTCTGGGTGATGTTGTTTCAAAGAGCCAAGCTGGTCATGCATGCTGGACTCATGATGTAAGTTGATTTTAATGAATTCTTATAAAGTAGTTTTTATGTAGAGCTTGAATTATATATAAATGAGATCATGGGCCATTTGGACTTAAGTCATTTTTTATTTAAACTTTTAATGTTTAAAACAGTGGTTCACCCCTTCTATCAATGCAATGAGGCTTATCTGTCCAGATTATCCGACTTGAGAATGTATGGCTTGAAATTGAAAGGGGAGCAGCATATTGTTTAATCATAAGACTTTAATTTGGATTAATTTACTATGTTTAAATATGATTGGATGTTTAAACTCCATGTTGAGGATTGGCTTGCTTGAGAAAAGGGGTGCAATACGTCAATTTGAAAACGCCAGATCAAAAGGCACCATCTCAAAAAAATTTTGAGATCACGTCAGGATTTACATCAGCAAAATTAAAAAAAACTTAATAAAAATTATTAAATAGTTATTTTTTACATATTGGTTTCTAATACAGCATGTCAAAAAACTGCATCACAGAAACACCATCTCAAATCAAAATAAAAAGAGTGTCATCCAAATAAGATTTTTTAATTATAAAAGCACTTAATAAATACCCTAAAATACACCATCACAAAAAACTGCACCACAAAAACGCTATCTTAAATCAAAATAAAAAGTCTGTTATCAAAATAAGGTTACCAAAACTTTGCAAATTCAACTGTAAAACTACCCAGCTTTAAATGCTGCTGCACCGCCCTAAACAATTAAAAAGCGCCGCTGCGCCAACTTGGGATAGTCTTGGGGGCCGCTGCGCCGCCTTGCAAACATCTTTTATGCCACGGCGGTGTCTTACTTTTTAATTTAGTGCCGCGGCGGCACAAGATTTCAATCCCCAACATAAAAACTCCACTAATCAACAATATTTTCATAAGCACTAAATTTAGAAGATAACTACAACATTTAAAGCTTAATATAATAAAAAATAAGAACTAAAAAAATAATAGAAGCAATAAAAAAGAGGATAGGCAAAGCAAGTTTATTGCAATAAAAGGCAGGCTGTGTGGGATTAGTCCCTTGTGTTGTGGGTGCCTCCACGCTGCTGAGCAGAAGACGTGGCAGGAGGAGAGGACTGACGGTTGGCGGGGCGGGGATGCTTGGTGGTGCACTGAATAGTAATCACTGGGCGCTCATGGGTGGGCATCTTGTAGCAGTCATTGTCCAGGCGCTGGCGCACCTGAGCCAGGATCACCAGCATTTTGGCCCAGGCCAACTGGGAGTTGCGGGACATTGACAACCAGTTGCAAAGGGGAAGGCGGATTTGACTGACTGGCACCAACCAACCCCAGCCACCACAAGCAGAGAATGCAGCACCTATGATGAAGCAGTCCATCAACACATCTTCTATGTAGGAATATGATAGGGGTAGGGGGCGCGGAGTTGGTAAGCCAGGGAGCTGTAATGCTCCAAGCAACAACCAGCAAACCTGGGCTGGCCAGGCTGGCAACTTTCAGGAGGATACCACATAAAGTGGCAAGTTGCGGCAGCCAAAGAGAGGTAAAGGGAAGCATTGCCAGTGGTAATGGCTTGGAGATACACCTTGAACGTGGCAGAGAAGCAACAGTTGGTGTTAGCTTGGATGGGCAAGTCCAAGGTCTGGTGGAAGCTGGGATCTGCTGCAAGCTCAAGAGCCCAAACCCAAGCCACTTTGTCAATATACTCATTGTGGACAGCAATGGTATGAGCATGTTGCGTGTAAATCTCACTGGGGGCCAGGGTAGCTGACTGCAGCCCTAGACGCACCTCAGCAGCCAAACAGGAGGCATTGTACCGGCTGTGGTATAAATCCCCTGCCCAAATTGGGGTCATTGCATCTTTGTCAGAATGCAGAGCCTGTATAAAGCTGTACATTGTCTCCTTGTGGTGGCAGATCCCAAACTTGCTAAGAAGGTCAGGGTAGTCCACCACCACATTGTTGGAGTTGCAGCAGGCGCAGAGCATTGCAGATGGGGTAGGGGGAGGCGCGCCAGTGGAAGGAAGGCGTTGAGGAAAGGGGTGCTGAGCACCAGAAGGATTGCCACTGGGGGGCGTACTTCTGATAGGAAGAGGCTCCTCAAACATGGAGTCCTCATCAGGGAAATCCCTGGCACTAGAGTTTGGCGCAGTACTACGCTCAGAGGCTGCCACAGTGGTTGCGCAGTCCTGTTTGCAAAACTTGGAGTCACTGGCCCAAAGTCAGTTCAAGAAAGCAATACAAACTGAGTGTGGCATTTTTTGAAAAGTGCGCCACTCTGCTTTGTCCATTGAAGCCATCATTTTTGTTGTAGGCTTGGAGCATGTTGGTGTTGTTGTTGTTGGTGTTGGTTGAGTTCATCTTGGAAAGAAAGAAAGAAAGTAGTTTTTGGTCAAGTGGGGGGATATGTTGAAAATTTTGACCAAGCAATGATGCCAATTATGATGGAGCTCATGGATTAGGATCACAGCAGCCAACTCCATAAATTAGCAGTATAAAATCAATGATGCCAATCATGACAGAGCTCACAGAATAGAATTACTGCAACCTCAGTGTCATAAATTTATAATATAAAATTTATATATATTCAATTGGCAGTGGATTTTGGATCATTACTGCAGAATACCCAATGACATGCGCCGCCGCGCTGTCTCTATCATACATAAAGCGCCACCACACCACCCAAAAAAAGCTCCAGGCTCAGCGGCGCCACCCTGCAAATATTTTAGATGCCATGGCGCCACTTTACTTTTACATCAAGCGCTTCTGCGGCGCTATTTTTGAATCCCCAAAATTTTAATATAATTATTAATCATATTTCTAAGCACTAGTCTCAATAGGATAATCAAAAAAAGATATTTTGGATAAGTAGTAGATTTATAATTGTAAAGACAAAATCTAACCCACTGAAAAGCAGCGCTGCGGTAACAAAAATATTTGCAAAGCGGTGCCGTGGCGCCTGAGATAATTTTCAGTTGGCGCTGCGGCGCCTAAGCTTTAATTAAAATGATGCAGCTGTGTGTTCTTTGATTTTTTTGTCTATACAATCATACTTTTATGTGATAAATCCAAGCTTTTCCCTTTTTAATTGGTAATAAAGTATGGTATTAATTTAAGACTCCATATAATAAATCCACCTAAATTAGCACCACTTATATACTACTACCCACTATAATACAGCCATTCAAAAATCCATGTTTAATATGCTAGCCTTATTCCTTATCATAGTATGAACTTTGCTATTTGGGTTTTAATAATACAATGTTCTACTAGTGGTTTTATTTAGTAATGAGGGTATTTACATTGTGCAAAATGTACCCATTACAAATTTTACTGGGTTTCATATCATCCAATAAATTTGATACGCACATTGAATAGGGAAATAAGGGGTAATTACATATGACGCAAGGCTACGCTATATTAATTCCCCCACTGTGATACATGTTTTTCACTTTTAAAAAGTATAGTTTCACGTTAAATCCCAATTAAATAAAAAAATTTAAGAAACTGTCTGAAACTTTGCATATGTGTATTTTTTGATCTCCTCTAAACAACTGGGTACTTTTTAGCCCCAGTTGTATAAGCTAGTTTTAAAAATATTCAAGTTTTACTCTTTGGCCTGGTTGAGGTAGCTCCATCAGAAATTTGTTAATTTTATAAAAAAATGGTCAAAAACACTATATTTTTGAGCTACAGCATCTCAATTACGTCATCTTGAAAACGCCATTTCACTTGCAAGTTTTCAGTCAAAACTCACAGTTTTTCATACTTGCGCTACTTATAAATTTTTAATTTTTACATAATACAAAACATAATAATTTTGATGGTATATAATTCGAGATTTTCTCTACAATTCCATGTAAAAATATTGACTACTTTTATATTTAACACATTCTCATTTTTCTCTTTAAAAATTGTCCCCAAATTTGAACTTTTCTGATGCGGATTCACTCTTAGATGCCTCCCAAGCCTACCACCAACGCTACCCCCAAGGCTCCCAAGAGCATGGCTGCTCCCACTCAGGCAAGAAAGACCAAAGCTACCCTCTCCAAGCAGACTTCTAAAGAAAAAACGCCTGCCAAGACCCCCACACCTTCCCCCAATCCCAAGGCTGATAGCCTCACCCCTCTCCACTCTCCCTTTTTCTACTCCCCCTCTGATCTCCAGGAGGAGCACGTCCACTCCAATGATGAAGATGAGAATGAAAGAGTCTCCAAAAACAACTCTGGTGACCATGGTTTTGCAGCCTCAGAGGAGGAGCCTACCCTAGAGTGGGACCTACATGCAGTTGCCAATATCTGCAACGTCAACAGGCAATTTATAGTTCCAGCTGTTTTCCCTGACTCATTTCCCATTACGACCAAGAAGGGGGTGCACGCTTTGTCAAAGACGGCTTCCTTTTCATATGCAATGACCAGAGAAAAAATATGGTAAACCATCACTACAAATGCGATAGTCCAGGCTGCCCTGCGCAATTGTCAGGAATATTCCTGACAACACTGTGGCTCAGAATAATATTTTGTGTACAATTAATTGTAAAAACCAAAATAAAAAATGGCAGTAGTTCCCCCTAATTGGGGAAACTGCTGCGGGAAGTCAAGTCCAGAAAACACAAATTAAAAATAAAGTTTTTAATTTGGACAGGTTTTATACCCCGTCTGCAGGCCGCGCGGCCAGCTGCCAGCTGTCTGCAGGCTGCACACCCAACTACCAGACGCCTGCCAGCCACACGCCGGCAACACGCCAGGCCTGGCGGCTCGCCCGCACGCGCCTGCCCACCACTGCCAGCCAGTCCCCCACCCAGGACGCTGAATGGGGAAATTTCCAGAAGGGGAACCCCAAAAAGGCAATTTCCCTAAACCCAGATGAAGGGGGAACTGCTGCCCAAATTTGGAATTTATCAAATCGGGAGGGGGTTGACAAGCAACCCAGCACTACAATTAATGCATCAACTGCAAAAGTTGAATTGAACTGCATAAATGTGCCTGAAGATGCTCCAACTCCATGCAATGCTAAGGACAACAATTCATTGCCTGCCAAACCATTCCCATCCCAATCCCAAATGGGAATCCCAGACAACACCAAGTGTTTGGGGCTCCCTATTCATTGCTTTGTACTATTCATGCCCCACTAAGGATGATAGTATATAATAAATCTCAATCACTTGATGGTAGTTTGTGCTATCATTGAGTGAAATTACCCCTCAATAGTATCACATAAATCAAAACCAGAACTTTTACTCTACAGAAAGTTAAGACACTAAGCTTTGTCTGCCCTTTCCCAGGACCAGAAGATGAACCACTTGATCTTCTCAGCTGTACTCACAGCTTGCCTCAGGATTGGGGGCCACCAATACACCCACCAGCATGGACCCTACAATAAACCACCCAACAAGTACTTCTACAAGGAGCCTGCACAGCTAAAATCCTCTGAGACGTACCCCTGGCCCACGCTGGTGTTGTCCTGCTCCATCCAGCATGTAGCAATATACAACTTTGTATTCTATGTGCTTACGTACTTTGTCGGTAATTTTGGAAGATTTAACATACACACCAAGGTCTTTAGATGGATGATGACGGTCTACCCCATTGTGACGGCGCTCACAGGGTTCCAAGTTGCCAACTTGGTACCCTACCTTGCTAAAATAATCCCTCATTTTCTGAGGCTTTACACAATTAACTACAATTGGGTTTACCCAAGCCAAGGAGCTTGTCATTGAGCATGACTGTTTGGGCTCTGATATGATTCTCTACTATCTTATGCGCTGGTACCTTTGCCAAGCCATTCCTTTCAACAAGGACTTGACTTCAACTGAGCTGGTAACTCATGCTCTCCTTTACCTGAATAAGGATCAGAGAGAGGAGGTTGGGGAAAAGACCAGACTCCAGCGGTATGTGACTGATCAACGGTCAATTGATGCCAATATTGGCGTCAGCGCTAAAAGTATTGATGAGCTTGTACTTTTGGAAGTCCAGAAGACTACCATGCTTGGAAAGCCCTTTCTGATATACAATGACAGGCAAGGTTCACCAAACCATATTTTGTGCTTTTCAACACAAGAGGATCTTGTACGCCTTTTAAAGTGTGATACCTGGTTTGCTGATGAGACTTTTGCCTCTTGCCCAAAGCTATTTTATCAGCTTTGGGCCATGCATGGTCAGGTCAATGAACATACCATCCCCTTTGTCTTGTTCTTTCTCCCTAATAAAAGGGAAGATACTTGCATTCACACCTTAAATATAATCAAGCAAAAACTGGATGTCATCTTGCCTACGCTTGAAGAAGAGCCAACTGAGAAAAGGGGCCACAAGAAGAACAAGGTCAGCCCAGAGGCTACCCAAGAGCAACAGGCCATAACCAGAAAGGCGCCAGAGTCCCTTCCTTACCATACCATGTTGATGGTTGACTTTGAGGCTGCACAGGCCAACACTTTTATCAAGGTATTTAGGAGCAGGCCCCAAGGCTGCTTCTTTCACTACCTCCAGGCTCTGTGCAATAACCTGATGAAAAACCCAGCCCTCAATAAGCTGGTATACAAAGATGGTACAAAGGAGGCCAGAAAGATATTCAATTGCTTTGCTGCTCTGGCCATGGTCAGAAAGGAAGAGGTTAACCTTTTTTATGACAAGCTTCTCAACAACAATTACATTCTTGGGAATCAAGAAGCCTTTGCTCCTTTCATACAGTATTTTGAGCACCAGTGGATAGGTGTATTCCAGGGACATTGCCGCATCTGCAAGGGCGGCAACTCAATTAACTGGAACTGCTATAAGCAGGTCAAAGCCGGCGTAAATAAAACCACCTCCTCACTTGAAGGTTGGCATAATCAATTTTCCCGCCTGGTTAAGGAAAAAAAAAGCCTATGTTTAATATGATCATCAACAAGCTGAAGGTTCAGTATATGCACGCAAATCAGCTATATTCCCAGGCTGTCAAAGGCAAAGCTTTTATAGCCAAGCATGCTGGCCAGCAGGTCAAGGTTGCAAGTGTTACAAAAGCGGCTTTGGCCTATTATACTAGAGAGGGCCGCCTTACCCATCTCAAAGACATTGCCACTGACCTTGGATCCAATTTATAATTCACTTTTTTTAACAATAAACTTCTGACTTTCAAATATTTGATTTTAACTTTTAATATGTATATACATGTTTAAAATAGTGTTAAAATTTAATACAAAAATAGCACCATTTTAGAATGTGTTGACTTTGGAGCTTTGCGCACTATAGTTGGTATTAGCTGACCCCGTATTTTTATTGCAGATTTGAAATACTTGGATGATTTTGAGTCTAGTCATTTGTTTCTTTGTAGTTTTTGAAATGTTTTTGGGCTTTTATCAATATTTTAAGTTATCTGGCGCAGTTTAGCCATAAATCTGAGATGGCGTTTTTAAGATGGCATCTTTCTAGATGGCATTTTTGGACACATTTTTGAGATGGTGTCTTTCTAGATGGCGTTTTTGAGATAGCATCATTTGAATTGACGTATTGCACCAGAAAAGGGAGCTTGATTAATTTAAAAAGACCAGTATCAAACTAGAAATATAAATTTACATATATAAAAAATAGTTTAAATAAGTCATAGTTGACAAGCATGTTTCAATTAATTTCTTTACAAATTACAAAAATAGATATTACGCTTGGATGCATCAGCTGATCCAAGTGGCGGTGTATGGTTTCAGAGTTAACTTTGCTTGCTATTTCATAATCCTACTGAAATATTCAGTGGGTAAAGTTAAAAATAATATTAAGGCTTAGTAAAATAAATTTCATAAAGTTTAAAGTGCCAGATAAATTTTTCAGATACTTTTAATCAAAATGGTACTAATCATGCTAGCTCTAGATGCTGAGATATATAGTGAAAGGCTGGAATTGAGCTTGCGTCATAATCAAAGGCTCATAATAAATTTGATGACCTAAATTCACTCTTAATATACACTAAAAAACTAAAAAAATAAAATATCTCTGTGAATACTAAGTTGAAATTAATGTTTAATAATCTATTTTAAAGCTACCTATCAGCCCTATATTTTGATTGGAAATATAAATTAAAAATGTGTAATTTTAATTATTTTATCTAAACTTAATAGAAATACTCTATTACTTTGGATTTCTAATTTTTTATTTATGCTTCAAATATGTGATTATTTATATAGTAAATATTTATTAAATTAAAAAGTGCTCAATTTAATAAGAAATTTATTTGAACAGATGATAATGACTACAGCCTATAAATCCAATAAAATATATTGAATTGATATTTCAAATTCAACTTTAAGTCTGTCTTTGGACAGAGACCCACCTAGTTTACCATATCAATGGCCCATTTGCAAACGGGACTCTTTAAAGCCAGCAATACCTACTGGGTGGTTTTCGTTAATTCTGATATAAGTTCTGAGTTCAAGTGCTTTACAGCTTCGTCTCCAGAAGCATCTGTCAGAATATTCCCCACTGGCCAGCAGGGCTTCGTTCAGGACTAGCCATCGTTTGCTGGGCCCAATGAACGTATGTTGGACATGGAGTCTTCCCCGGAAATAGCTGAAGCCAATCTGGTTTGGTTGGGCTGCAAGAAAGTTCTTGCGGGCAAGGGGCTCCCATCCATCTGGGTAATCATTATCATGGAATGTTGAGCTCCATTGCTTTCCATTCCAAGCTGATATAATTGTGCACTCCCTGTCCTCAAAGCATATGTACTTTTGACTGATATCCTCTTCTCCGTGAAAGGAATAGAAAGTGGGCCCTTTGTGCATATTTTTGAATGTATGGTGCATGATATCACTTCTTAATCCGGTATAACTCAACCAAGCTGTAGCCTTTGAGGGGTACATGTATGAAAATGGCATAGTGAGTTTCCGTGATTCCAGTTGCACAGAAGGCTTAGTCATGGTTATTTTTGAGGCATCAGCAAATGGTAGTCTAACGGCTGGCATCTCAATTTTTGTTGACGCTGCGTTGGCTTGAAGGCCAAGGTAAATGGCACAGTTTGCAAATTTGAGGTTCATTGATCTTCCTGCTTTGAACACATGCTCTTAAGTACGCAGTAACAAGTTTTCTTCGAATGTGTTTATGTTCATAATATCTTATAAACCCATCTCCGAGTGATTGCACTTACGTAAACAAATCAATAATCGGCATTATCCTGTCTCATGCTTAACGTTTACACTTAAATGACGTAATGACTTAGGATATTCAAGTTTTGTATAAACTATAATTATTCTGCTGCCAAGCCAATCAAAATATACTTTACTTCTCGTACCAGTTGGGATAAACAAATCAGAGTCAGCTCAAAGAGGAAAGTTGCTCGGTATAAAGGAATATCTTATCACCCTTTCAGTTACAACAGATACTAATCCCATGGATGGACAGATTAATATTAATACACTATGTAATTCAAAACATACAGCACACTGACATTACAAAATCACAGCCCAATTATCAAAACAAATGGTCTCGTCTCCATTAAAATCTACACCCAAAGCTGTGGTCGCTGATAAATCCAGAAGTTACGGCTAAACCAGGGATTGATCCTTGTGATCTACAGTTTACCACTGAGATATAATAAATTTCTCAAAAAATCTATAAAACTCTTTGATGTAGACGTCCCAATTGGCCTTTTTGAAGTAAAATCCAAGCAAGCATTATCAAACCAAAGAAAGTAAATGTTTCAGGCTAGTGAAAACAAAATTATCATCCTTCAACCCCAAGCATCCATAAAAGGATTATAGGCAAGCAGGCCAACCTCTAAATCAGCCTAAAAATTCACGCAATATTACTATCACAAGCCCCGGCAAGTGGAGTTTTAGGGGAAGCAATATTAAATAAAGATCAAATTTTTATTGAAATGCCATCTGTATTATATAGTAGGATGATGTGGATAAGAGAAATTGTGTTAAACCTATAACAACAAGGCAAGCTAAAGAGGGGAAGTGAGAGTAAATAAGATAATAAGGTTTTTATTGCCCAATTGTTTTTACATTTAAGCCAAATATATTGTGGTCTGATCCTACTAATTTCAAGTATCATTGGAAGGATAGTTTTGACTGCATGGCATGTGTCATGAATTACATTTCAATACTTGTATTGAAAACCCAGGAATTGAACCCCCGCCCTCAGGAGATGCCTTGTGTCAACCAGGATAGACAGGAGCCTGCCAGACTGCCAGTTGGGCCAAACCCTAGGCCACCAGAAATGCCTTGCCTCAACTAGGAGTAACAGGAACATGCCAGCCTGTCAAGTATCAAGACTGGAAGTTCAATATCAACATTGGAAACCCTGGAATTGAACCCCAACCCTCCAAAGGCAAATTGAGTCACCCAGGATGGACAGAGACCCACCAAGTCATTGAGTTGTAAACCCAAGTTGTTGAATTACTCTGAGACCCACCATATTCTTAAGGACAATTTCTCAAATGGTCACCATATTGCTGTTAAACTGGTGCCACCAAAGACCCAGACCTATGCAGAAGTTGTAGCTTGCCTAAAGAAGGTTAAAACAAAGCCTACATCTAGCTCTGCAAATGATCACCAGCTGTTGCCAGTCTCCAGTCCAGAATGAGTAATGCAATTGGCCTGCTCAGGTGATATGGCAAACAGTGTCATGAATGACATTTCAATACTTGTATTGAAAACCCAAGAGTTGAACCCCAGTCCCCTGAAGGCGGATTGGACCCCCCAGGACAGTCCAGGACCCGCCAATCCAATAAGTCACAGACTCAAATTGTTGAATTACTCCGTAGTCTGCTGGTCTAATACTAAAGATTCCCTGAATGGTTGCCAGATTGCCACCAAACTGGCGCCACTGAAGACCCATGCCTATGCCTATGCAGGTGATGTGGTCTGCCTAAAGGAGGCTGGGGAAAGACCCATCACTAGCCCTGCCAACAAACACCAGCTGTTGCCAGTTGGCAGTCCAAAAAAAGTATTGCAATTGGCCAGCTCAGGTGACGTGGTGAACAACAACAGCGAAATAAAACATTGCCACTTCTGTTCCCCAGAGCCAGTCCAGCCAAGACCCTCCAAACCGGTGCCACTGAGGGCCCAGACCTACGCGGAAGCCGTGGCTTGGACAAGACCCACTATTAGCCCTGCCAATAAACACCCACTGCTGCCAGTCCCTAGTCCAGAAAGGGGAATGCAATTAGGCCGCCCAGGTGACATAGTGAACCAAAGCAGCAAATTAAGCATTCCTGTTTGCCAGAGTGTGCCCAACCAGGACCTGATGCCCTCCAGACCCCAAGCCAAGATCCATGCCCTACCAGCAAACTGCCCATGGACCCAAAGCCTGTGAAAGGCAAAGAAGCAAATTCACATGGTATAAAAACGCTGGTGGTGTGGTGATGACCACATCATCATTCCCAATAATAAAGTTTATGAACCTTTGGTTTGAACAAATTCTACCCTATCTAGTCTTAGTGATCTTCCATCTTAATTCCAGCCAAGTAGACAACCAGGCTGCCGCCCCCTCCAGAGACCAACCTGCCAAACTGCCTCAGGCATTATACCGTCCCCCAGGAGCCCCCTTTGGACCTGTGCACTTTACTGAATACCCGCCCAACCCAGCCTATTCAGAGTACGACTTGGAAACCATCCTTGTTGCTGACCCATTGGCAAGGACTAGAAGTACCAAATACATAGGACACAAAGGAAAGAGGATCAAGATACTGCCCTTATTGTTCAAGGACAAGTACAACTACCTCCCAGCATACTTTGTTCCCATGACTCTGCCATTAACCCCAAGACCAGACCGTCCACTGGAACCCACCGCCGCAGCCAAGACCACCTCTACCCAACTGTTTGGAGTACTCTACATTACTTTGACAGGATTGGTTGATTCCATGGTCCCCAACTCCGGACCCTGGTCCTTGCTCGGGCAATCTGTATCTTACATTATTAAGTTAGCACCCATTCTATGGTGGGCCCTACCCACTGGCTTGGCCGCACCTCACCCCAAGCCGCCCAATGCCTCTAGCTATGACTGGCTTCCTGAAAAACAGCAGCGGCAGAAAAAAGCATCACCACTTCTGCTCACCAGAGCAAGCACAACTAGGATCTGTTACCCTTAAAATCAAAATCCAAGGACTGAGCTCCGCCAGTGAACTGTCCCCAGACCTGAAGTCCACAAAAAGTGAAGAAGCAAAACCACCTGGTATAAGATTCCCAGCGGTATGGGGATGGCCTCATTGTCATTTTTGATAATAAAGTTTTATGAACCTTTGGTTTGAAAAAATCTTACCTTATCTAGTCTTTGTGATCTTTCATCTTAACTCTGGCCAAGTAGAACATCAGGCAACCGCCCCCTCTAGAGACCAACCTGCCAACCCACCTCAGCACTATACTGTCCCCCTGGAGCCCCCTTTGGACCTGTGCATTTCACTGAGTACCTGCCAACCCCTGCCTACTCTGAGTTCAACTTGGAGAACATACTTATTGCCAACCCCTTGGCAAGGACTAGAGTGACCAAAACTGTAGATTGCAAAGGAAAGCTGTACGTGAGGCTGTCAAGATTGTTCAAAGACAAGTACAATTATCTGCCTGACTACTTTTTCCTCATGACTCTGCCCTTAACCCCACAATCCAGCCGCCCAGTGGAACCCCCCACTGCCGCCAAGACCACGCCCACTCAACTGTTTGGTGTATTCTACATTACTTTGATGGGAATGGTGGACTCTATGATGCCCAACTTTGGGCCCTGGTCTTTACTTGGGCAATGCTTATCTTACATTATCAAGTTAGCACTCATCCTATGGTGGGCATTACCCACTGGACCAGTGTTACCCTGTACTGAGTCACCTAATGCCCCTCCCTATGCCTGGCTTCCTGAAAATTTGGATCTTTATCCCTCATCTTATCAACACTTTTGAATTAGAGCAAGACTCCACCGTTACAAATACCTAAACAGTGCAGGTGTTGTAACTGAACTAAATAAAGCTCAGTATTTGATTTGGGGAGGGCAAGAGTCTAAGAGAAAAGTTCAAAGAATAAGGGCAAGACAATAGCTTTATTGGGAAGTGGCTGTCATGGATACCATTTCTCCCAAAAGAGATAATAAACTTCAGTTAGTATAATCAACCCCAAAACTCTCGCATAATAAGTCCATGGATCCTGTAGCCCCTCACCTCCCCCCTGTGCTTTTTGCAGCTAGCTAATGAGGAAGCAGGTTCTGTTAACAGTTCAAAACTTATTTATAATGAAAGTTTGTAGATGGACTTGATTGCTGTCACACAACCTGCAAATAAGAACCATGAAATGATGGTTGATTTGGAGCAATCTAGACTGCTGGAGGCACTTAATTGACATACTGTCACCTTTTTCATAGATGGCAGGCCATCATAAAAGGGGATTGTTGTTCAGTCTAAAGGGTAGAATTAAAAAGCTGATGCTAATGATTGGGCTAAGGTTGGGGCTGCTCAACCATGTTTTTTACCGTCAGCTAATGATAAGAAAGCACCTCCAGAGTATGTTAGACCCATTAAGCTAGAGAAAACTCTGCTGATGCCTGCCAAGAAACCATAAGCCATATATAACATGAGCATGATGAAGCTATTATTGGATTACCAATGGCCCATCAAATTACAGTCATCTCACTAGAGGAAATAGTGTTCAAGGAGTGCACCATGGCTTCAGAACTCTTGGCACAAAAGAACTGAGCAAATCTCAGTTAACATGTGAACAGATTCTAGCAAAGCTTATAAAAAAGTATTTTATTTAAACCCATAAGACACCCATAAAATGGTATTGTCATTCTGAAATAATAAGATGATGAGACCTTGGTTCTATCATTTTATTATGTATGTAGTTTTGGTTGTTTTTCACTTCACTGATGTTTCAACATAAACTTGGCCCACTGGCCCATCTATCTGAGGAAGCTCCTAAAAACTGGCCTGCGTGTTATTGGCCACCAGGAGCTACATACAGAGCAGTACACTTTTTTGAATACCCCCTCAAGCCCAAATACAAGGGGTTCATCTTGGATAACATTCTCTGTTTTGGCTTCCTGGCTAAAAATAGAACCCCAAGAATATCTTTTCAAAAAGAAGCCTGGTATGAGAGCCATTATGCACTTCCATGAGAAATACAAATATTTTCCAGTCTATAAAATTGACCTGGAAGCCCCTCACACACCCAAACCTGACTGCTTGCCTCTAGCCCTAGACATACACCTCCCTCTGCCAATCACTATGCAGATATAGCCTAATTTACACTGGTTGGACTAGTCAATACTATTGTTCCCTCCACTGGACCATAAGCCTTGTTAGGTTACTCAGTATCTTACCTCATCAACTTGACACCCATCACATGATGGGCCCTACCCTCCTCCCAACAAACTAATTTAGCAGCCAAGATCAACATGTCCTCTACCTGGATGTGGTACCCTGAAAGCAGCAGCTAATATACTGGGGGAAAAGCCACTAATCCACAAGGGGGTGGTATGGTGGCAGATACAGGTATGATATAAGTAGCAAATAAATAATTGATGAACTGCTACCTAGAATTGGCTATAGTCTTATTTTGGGGATATTTCCTGTATCTTTACGCTGGCAAGGAATATCTCATCTTATTAGATACAATATGGGGCAGCTCTATGAGCACCCCTGTGTATCATAAGACACATTGGCAGGTGATGTTACAATCCTTGTTCTAATACAGGTGTGGAAGATAGTGGGCATAAGCAGTGCTTAAAGCCTTTCAAACCAGGTAGGCAGCCAAACTTTTGTAAAGAGGGCAAGGAGAGAAACACTCTGGAAATAGGGAAAGATCCTTGAGTTAGATCCAGGAAGCTGGCACACCAATTAGGGTTTAAATTAGAAGAAATATCTGTAAGGCAGTTTTTTTGGAATGGAGAGAATATCAAACAAGGTAAGTAGCTGGGTATGGAATGATTACATTGTTGATAGCCAGGATTGACAAGGCAGGGTTAGTTTATTTGGGACAGAGCCCAAAGGTGTAAATAATCAAGCATAATACTGTAGATTCAGAACCTAAAGGTAAAAATGCGGGATTGTCAAATTGTTTTTGCGTGAACTCACCAACTTAATGGAGTAATTTTCATCCCATAACAACTTACTTTTTTATATAAAAGGATTAAAAATATTCCAGTAAGTTGGTGAGTTCACACAAAAACAATTTGGCAATCCCGCATTTTTACCTTTAAGTTCTGAATCTACAGTAATTATTAACCTTTAACTTAAAATTTCAATAAGAAAGATTAACTCAAAGCAAAAAATAAAGAAATAAATTTAAAGAGCCTGCCCTTTGGGGCAGGGCATGACACCCCTGGCCAACCAGATCTATTTCCTGGGTCAGGTGACCTTCTAAATTTAAATCCTATCCCTTAGATCAAGACAGGGGACTTTTAGTCCCCTACTTGCTCATTCTCATCAATAAAGTTTAGCTTTAAAAAATTAAAATTTTAAGTGTTTTTTGGGTCTCTTTTGTTGTCCCTTTAATTCTCTGACATTGCTAGTAAAGGTGTTAAACTTTCCTTACCTCTGTTGTTGTTTTCTGGGTCCTGGTGTCTCTTTCAAAGCCTCTAGAGTTAATATTAGTATTAACATTAAGGCTTACCTCTTTTGCTTTAAAATGCAAGTTCAAACTTAAAGATTGGTATTAAAAACTATATAATATCTTACTTTAAGTTTCAACTAGCTGCTCTTTTGCTCTGCTGTTGACTAGAGCTTTCTATCTACTCTATAAAGTCCTTCCCTCTCTCTCCTGAGATGTATAGCTTGACTTAGGGGTCTTCTCTTGATCCACAGACTCCAAAACTTTCCCTTGTTTTGCCTGGCAACCTTGTTAAGCCTTGTCTCTTTACAAAAAAGACCCTAAACTTTCCTGGTGCCTCAGAGAATGCTGGTCCCTCTGCCAAAGTTTGTGGTCTTCACCCTAGCTCCAATCTGATGATGATCTGGACCACCTCCCCAGATCTAAGGGGCAGAGCTCCTATTCAGCCCACTATGTGGGAGACAGCCCCTTTCATATCCTGCAATCATTTGAAGATCTTCTTGGGAAAGCTCCAGATCTGCTTGTCATTAGTGAGAACCTTGTCAAGAGCCTTACCTGCAATGACCTTGAGTTGCGCCCTCTCAACTCAGATCCCCCAACTCCCTTGAAAGTGGACCTCCTGGTGCCTCCCATGGAAGCTGGACCCACATCCTAAAAGGAGGAGTTGGGTCCCCAGGAGTATGCTCCCAGAAAGACTCCTTGGTTACTTGGTGGTATGACCTTGATGGCACTAGGTCCCTAATTTCCCTGGTTGTCCCCAACATCCTTGCTCTGGACGCCCCTTTGAGTGGCCATACCTGTTCTACACGGGATGGTGTCCTGGTGGGCCTTCCCCCTGGATGGGAGCCAAACTTAGTCAGTTTAGCCCCTCTCTCTTATAAAAGGGGCGCATACATAAACATGCTGTGATGATCCACATGGAGGCAGCTTGCAGGCGAGGGATGATTTGGCTAAAATAAAGACTTGATGCTTGGGGTTAAAGAAAGGATAGTGGCCCAA
This sequence comes from Entomophthora muscae, assembly GCA_014839935.2. Taxonomy (NCBI): domain Eukaryota; kingdom Fungi; phylum Entomophthoromycota; class Entomophthoromycetes; order Entomophthorales; family Entomophthoraceae; genus Entomophthora; species Entomophthora muscae. The sequence continues at coordinate 234,914 of QTSX02005082.1, read as the reverse complement.
GACAGAGCTGGAGGGTGTCCCAGTCTAGTAGGTAACTTATGGCTGCTAGGGAAGGATGGCGCCTCAGCCTAGTAGGTAGCATGTGATACTAGGAAAGGAGGGTGCTTCAGCCTAGTAGATAACTGATGGCTTCTAGGAAAGGATGGGCTGAGATAGCTTTGAGATCCTTGGGCCACTTGCAGGAGGTCTGCAGGTGGCAAGGTGTATCCAGTTTAAGGGTAAGGTTTCACAGTCTATGTCTTCCAGGTAGCTTTGAGGAGGTCTTGAAGCCACCAGAGAGGCATGGATATGCCCAGGAAGGTTATTGAGGTAGTTTCTAGGAGAGGCAGCTGCAGAACTGGGGGATGAATAGGTTTCTGGGAAGTAAAGCTGGTTACTTTGTGACAGAAAGCTCAATCCTAACCACTTGGATGGGTAAAAACAACTGTACAGATATGAGGATAGCCTGGGGTTGATGGCCTAAAGTGGTGGTCAGGGATGGGGGCCAAGCCAGACAAGCAACAGATGCAAAATTGGCTGTAGGGATGCAGAAGTGAAGGATCCAAAAGGAGGAGAGAGGGCCAGGTCAGCAATTTTAAAATTTAAAAGCTTAATGCTTAAAATTAAACCAAGACAGCTCATCTGGGACCAACCGCTATTATAGCCATATAAAATACTTTTATCCATCCTCTCGGCTAAAGAAGCCAAGAAAAAGCAGCACCTGGTTATAAAGGCTGCTTTGGAAGTTTAAAGGGTGCCAACTTGGCCACTTTTAGATTCTCACTTTTGCATCCCTACAGTTGGTTTTGCCGCTGTTGCTGTCAGACGCTAATTCACTCCAATTTCTCATTTGGATCTGAGGTGTTGGTAATAGGCTATAGAGAAGGACAGAGGAGGTCATAGGGAAGGGACTGGGATGTATGGGGAAGGACTTGTAGAAGGACTGGAAGATGATGTGAAAGAGCTTGCAAAAGGACTTGAAGATGATGCAGAAGGACTGGAGGATGGTAGAGAAGGACTAACAGAAGTTAAAGAAGGAGTATAAAAAAATTTGTAAAGGTTGTCAAAATAAGGCTTTGAGTTGAGAAGAAAAGGTTTAGAAAGATGAAAGACAGAAACAGAAAGAAAATTAGGAAAGGGGATTGAACAAGAAGCAGTGAAAGGAAGTAAGAGAAAGTTTAAATGATAAACAGAAAGGGAAGAGAGGGTTAAAAAAAATGAACTGTGGATTTATTTAAAGGTGGTTGAGTAAGAGGAAGCTAGAGCAGATGGGAACAATCCTGGGAAACTCTGAGGGCAAAGGCTGGAGTCTTGCCAAAACCATGATAAGGAGCAAGCAGCAGGTGGTTTCAAACTGTTAAGAAGGAAAGAAAACATGATGAAATATGGAGAAACTTTGAAGAAGTTAAGGTGCAAAAATCCCTTAAGTAGAACATAGTCATAAGCAATCAAGTTTGCCCAGAGAAACATGATGGGAATTGCAGCAGACCCGTTTGAGAATGCAGAGCAAGTGTTTATCCAGAGTGAGACAAAGCTGGGTTTGAACCAGGGTCAAGAGCAAGTCCTCTGAAGAAACGTTTTGGCAAAACTTTACAATACAGACGTATGGTTGGCTGCAGGCCAAAGCTTGTTTGATCAAGGTTTTCAGTGGTTAGACCAAAGGGGTTAAGCCTAAAGGATAAGGGAATGAACAGGGAAAGGCTGGTTTTCAATTGGCTGAGGTAAGTGACAAGGTTTAATATATTGTAGAGCAAGGAAAGCTGGATAGTTCAAGCCTGGTAACCCCAGAGCTCTGAGAAGGAGCTAGGGCTGAAACAAGGAGCTATAAAAAGGGAGAGCAGTCTGAGGCGTATCAGGGATTGGAAACAGTGGATCACAAAGGCCATAAGGACAGAACCAGGAGCTGAGGACAAGGGCAAAGGAGCAGGAGCCCAAACAAGGACAAAGAGTCCAAGAGTCAAGTAGCAGCAGCCAAAGACTAAGGAGCAGGAGCCAAAGACCAAGTACAAGGAGTCCAAGAGATTGTTAAAGGACTCCAAGTATTGGCAACCTCCTATTGTTTCCTATACCACCCAGGCCACATAGCAGAAGGTTTTCTAAGGGTATCCTCCTTCTGAAACAACTAAACACCTATTTTGACCCCTACACCTATTTCTGAGCAGAGCATTGGTCCCTATGAGTGAGTTGCCCAACATCTTCTATCCTAGCCAAGGAGATGAGGATACCTATTGCTGAAGCTGCCAAAGGGTTGCTACTAGTAATTCATCCCAAGAGGCGTGGGAAAGACTGACTGGACACCTGGAGATGGCAGATAGGGGAAGGGGATTAATTAGGGTTGGGATCATCAGACTCTTGAAGGATGGGTACTGGTCTCTGAAAGGCCTAGCCCCAGCAGAAGCTCGAGTACATGGGGGGTGTGCTAGCCTAGTGTTAGGGGAAGCACTGGAAGGGTTTGCAGTAATGCGAGCCAAGTATAAACTTCAAGCTAGCCATATGCCCCAACTAGGGAGGGGCAAAAACTTCCTTCTGGTCCCTGGCGTTGACCCAGGGCACACAATGGGGACTGGTGAACAGGAACCCCACACATAATATCTAAAAGAAGGCCAAACTTTCCTGGAGCATCTCTGCTTTTACCGATCAGATACTCAACGCACAGCAACCATGAAGCGGGCTGGGGATCCAAGCTAAACAGCCAACCTTTTACAGATGGGATACCATAAGCTTGTATGGGCATGGCCAAGATGGGTCAAGCTGAGGGTAGGGCATGGTTACCCTTTTGGCAGCCTGCTGGATACAGCTTTCTGTTCACTGAACCAGACCTGATTGCTGTGAATGCTTATATCTGTGCTCTTTTGACTTTACCTTTGGTGGGTTTTTGGTGGCCCTGCTTTGCCTTGCCCCTGGAAATGAGTTGATTCTGGTATATGGGAAGGCTGTGGTTCATCTCCTCTCTCTGTGCAACTTGCTTGCCCCACTTGTGCTGGTGGCAAGTGATCTTATGGTCCTTGTACTGGTTTGTGGTAATGGTGAGGGATATATATTCTACTTCACCATCTCCAGTAAAAATAAAGTTTGATTTGCATTCTTGTCCTTGCGTCTTCAGGTGCTTCAGCGCCTCTCTCTAGCTACAGCTAGTAGAGGTTTTCATCCAGGGCTGCAGGGTAATTGCTTCACCTTCCCTGCTAACTGGCCTGAGGTTTAGTATGGATCCAATCCTAAGGTTAGGATCTCCTGTTGTGTGTCTGTGTTGCGGCTCAGAACATGATGCTGATTAAATTTATCATCTGAAGATAAATATGTATTCATTTGCATTGATAAATAAGCCTGTTAAAAAAGGGGTCCAAGCAAGAGGCTTGGGGTCAGACGGTCTAAAAGGAATCAATTGTGGATGATTTGTTTGGTTTTGACAGTCTGCTGACCGGTACTTGCTTGTTTATAATACCTTGGGCAGCCACAGAGCGTTGCTGGGATGGATAGGTCAAGTGCCAAAGGCTGGTGTGGGGTGCATATTGTTGGGGTACAGGATATAAATGGGGATTGGACTGGCTAAGGAACTATCATGATTTTGGGGGATGTGGGGAACCTGGTTTGGGGTTAAAGTTTGATCCCGATATAGGTGAAATGAAATGGCGGGAATATGGCTATTCAGGACAATTTATTGAATGTGGGTTTAAAATGATTTTATTTGCCATTACAGCTCGTCCCGTAAGGTAAGTTTCACGGGGTTCAGAGTGGCGGGGGTGGATGTGGGGTTGCGGCCGTAGAAGGTGATCTTCCACCGGATCAGTCTGTCTATGGGGGTTTGGTTTTGGTTGCGGTTATGGATGTGCAGCTCCCAGATGCCGGCTACTGGTTCGTCCCTCGATGTGAGTGATGGTTATTGTTTTAGTTACCAGTGGGCAAGCGTCATGGCGGGGTAGAACATGAAGCCGTCGGGGGAGGTGTCTCTTCTTCGGCCCACCACAAGGTCGGACTTGACTTGGTTGGGGGAGATGAGGCGGATGCGGATGTTGGATCACTGCTGGCATGTGAGGGTGAAGGTTACAACGACGTGCTCAAGGATCATTTTGTCGTTGGGCTTGAGAAGCTCACGGCTGACTTGGAAGCTGTCGCGGTAGCCCTGCTTGGTGTTGGGGAGGTATGCGTTTTTTTCAAAGTACTGGGATTCGATGGTGACTTGGTTTTCAACGAGGCGATGGGTGGTAAGAAGGGAGAGCAGGGTTTCGCCATCGACTACGCCAAAGCCATATTGGTTGCTGAAGAAGCGGCCGTGGTAGGTGCGAAACCAGGAGTTGTGGTTGATGTCGGTTCTGCGGGCGGAGCGAACTAGCAGGTGCTGGATATCGCGCCAAGTGAGCTCAGGCCGTCTGGACAGGACAAGGGCAATCACCCCCGACACCATTGGAGTGGCAGCGGAAGTTCCGGCAAAGTCTGGGCGGCACTCAATGTTGGCAGTGGTATGCTGCTGGTTAGTACTTCAAAGAGGATGTTACAATGTCAAAGGAGCCAAAGTTGGAAGCATACGCCATGGTCATTAGGCTTGAGCAGCCCTCGGAGTACTGCACCCTGTTGCCATGCTTGTCAACAGCCCCAACAGTGATGGTGTATATGGAATTGGCATATCCGTTGAAGGCGCAGTTATCTGATTTAAGAGCACTGTTCCCGGAAGAAAACACAAAGATGTTTCCCCTTCCGTTGCGTCCCAGCATTGTCCCCTCCTCCAGCACTCTGCTCACCGTGTCGGAGATGGGATATGTTTTTGAAACGTCGTCGCCAGGGCCCCACGAGCAAGAATAAATGTCGTTCTTTTGGTTCTCGTGCTGGAGGGCATGTGTACTGTGGGCTTGGTTCTCGTCGCTGCCGCACAGACGAATGCCCGACACCTTGGCGCTGTAAGCAACGCCAGAGCCACACTTGCCATGTCGCTTCGCAGCAACTATCCCAGCACAGGGGGTTCCGTGGGTGTCGTTAAGCTGGGGCATAGGCGACTTATGGTTTCTAATAAAGTCATAGGAAGCATCCATGTTCTTATATAAGCATATAAACCCATCTTACAAAGTTATCCATAAGATCCTCGTGGTTAAAGTTGATTCCTTATATGTCAGCAAGTATAATCAATGTTACCGTCATCCACAATCGCCACCGTAACCCCTTGGCCCGAGTAGCCCTGGTCCCAGAAGCCCTGGATTCTAAGATCCTCACCCAAGTTATGCTAACATGTTAGTGAACAGATATTATATTACCAGATGCCACTGCTTCTTGAACCCTTCTGTCTCGTCCTTGCCATACTGGTAAGCCCACAACCCATTCAACATGCACAAGAGAATCATAATCCATTTCTCATAAACACTTGCTTTATAAGTCATTTCTAATTCCACCGCCCTTAATCTTTACCATCTTTGCTAAACTATCTGATTATCCATATCATTTAACTTTCCTATATAAATTCTTATTAAATAAACACCTCCACTCAACGCTAACCCTTGATCCATATCGTAAATATCCATCCAAAACTCCACCCCATGGCTTTAAGAGCCACCCATTTCTATCAAAAGATCCAGTAAATGCCATTCCCAGGTATAAATGAAATCCACTCTACATCCTAAACCAATCAAATCACGCCAACCATCCTGTTGACAATTCCAAGTCACCTTCACCAATACTTAACTATTCCCCTGTCAACCTTGGCTATAATTTATAAACCAATGCCAACACTGGCCGGTTTGGTGCATCAGTAAACCGATCCCTAACGAATTACCAGATGCCACCTCGCCATTTCTGGGTGGTTCTATAATTCGATTTTAGATGGGAATTTAACTTTAAAATTTATTAATAACCCCCATTTAAACATATTGCATCGCATATGCAATTTTGAATTTCGAATCCAAGCAAGGTAATTTCATATAGCTATCAGGTGATGAAACGTTTAGATATTATATATATATATATAGCTCCGAAAAGCATAACGAACACCATCTATTAACTCTTTTCAAACAAGCTTGAGCTATATCATACCTTTAAAAAGTGCTCTGATATCCATTACCCGTTTCAAGAATATCCCTCTGAGAAGTATATATCATGAACAAAGGAGAATATCATATTAGATAGCAACACTTTATTCAATAAGGAGGTCAAGAGCCATATCTTATCAAACCATAATAACTTTAGTCTAAAAAAACAAACATACTGTTCAGTATAAAGACTGGTCCCGCATTTCCTCTAAATACTTCCCTCTTCAGGGTGTCTTGTCATTATGGGTTGAAAAATCCAGTCACCTCAGTTAGCTTGAGTAAGAGCCCATCAACTATATAATTGTCACTGTATAGATCCGTTGAAACTTTAAGCTATACCTGTCAGGAAACACCCTGACACATCTTATGCTACAGTTATGCCTTGGGAAAAATCTACTGCCCTCTATGATCCCAATGCTAGTTTGATGACTCTCCTAGCTGCTCTAGACATTGAGTTATGGCTTTTTAAAGTTTGGCCGCCAGCTAAACTTCCTAACCAGTGCGAAGTGACAAAAATATGCGACCAAGGCACAAGAATTGATGTGAATCTTAATTCGAGCATAACTCAGCAACCACTGGACGGATTTGGACGTCCAAATACGCATTTTGAAGCCAAACACCAGGAGAGTCAATCTGTGCTATTTTTAAACAAAACGCAGATGCAAAGCCCGATGTGCAGGATTTTTCAAAGAAGCATGGGTCATGCTGTTCAGAAGTTGCCCCAACCCCCAGCCTGATGCCACCAGCAGAGTCCCTAAGCCTGTCCAGCAGATTTAGGAAGATTCTAAAGAATCTAGTAGAATGGTATATAAAGGTGTTGCTCACAATGATCCCCTAGTGACCATTCTAAGCTTAGCCCAATAAAATAAAGGTGATTTGAAAAGTTTATATTAAATCTGTGTAAGTTGTTTCCTATGGAGACCCGTCAAGACCTACTGGGCCCTGAAAATACCCCAATAACTAATGTGCACTATATTGCTGTATAGCAAGAAAGGAGGAGCTGTCCAGAGCTGCCTCCAGAGATGAAACCTTGTAGCCAAGTCAAAAGTGTTACCAATTACCCAAGTATTGCCTGTGACAGTTAACCCTTGCTAGTGTACATTTGATAGAGGGCTCCAGAGAAGCCTGGGCCATCACATCCGGCACTGAAGTTTCTCAAGGGATTGTCAGGAATCCAGTCTCGGGCAGCTGGCCCGCCATTTCCGGGGGTAACTTGGCCCAGGGTTTTTGTGGGTAGGGCCTACCACAAGAGAGGAGCTAACTTTAGAAGGTAGGAAGCAGGCTTCTCCACCCAAGACCACAGGCCGGCAGCCAGTACAATGGTGTTCACCACCCCTGTGAGGGTGATATACACTATTCTGAAAAGCTTGCTGGTATGGTCGGTTGGAAGATTGGGTGAAGAGGCTGGCATCGGTTTGGGTGTTACGGGTGGTTTCATATAGATATTGTAGGCCAGGAGATACTTGAATTTTCCTCTTAATAGTTTTGGGGTTGAGAATATCCACAGGCCTTGGCAGTTGTATCTAATGGCGGATTGGATGCGGGCTAGCGGGTCAAGTTTGAGGATTTTCTCTGGTGTATAATCCTTATATTCAGGCTTCAAGGGATAATCAGTGAAGTGAACGGGCCCAAAGGGTGCACCAGATGGACAGAAAACTGCAGGCAGTGGGGCAGGAGGGCCGGGGGATCTTGAACTGAATTGATAGACGGCAAATAAAAAATATGGCAATAGCTGTAAAAGCCAAAGTAACATAACCTTTATTTAAAAATGGCAATAAGGTTTGAGCGCAGAATCTATAGGCATATATAGCATTCTGCCTCGAAGCTTAGTATTTTCCATCAGGGATTTATCAAAATATCAGGAAAATGCGGGCAGGCAGTCAGAGGGCCTGGGTGTGGGAGCGGTAAAATGGCACCTCATCTGGGTGTTCTCTCATTGGTCAGAACGTCCAATTTGGTCACTCAATTTTCTTGATTCTTTGTTGTGGTCATGGGGTCGGGCCCAAAGCCCGGGTTTATCTTTGGCAGTAGGGTTTGATTGGTCACTTGAGAGGACTTCAAACTCATGAAATTCACAGAGGCGCCATCTCTGCTTCCATTAGGCAATTTAATAGGCTCCTCTTTGGGTGTCACCATGGTTGAGCTGATACAGGTATTCTGGCTTTGGGACTTAGCGGGAGCCTCAGCTTGCAGGGGCTTGATCCCAAAAAAACGTGGGCGAGCGGGCCCTTGGTTCATGGGCCCAGCAGCCTGCGGGAATGTAGGTTAGGGTTTAAATCCCACCCTTGGGCCCGGGTTCCCCAGGGTAATGAATTGTCAATCCTGACAGGGATGTTCTCCATGGCCAGACAATATCCAATTGGACCATACCTTGGCAGGGGGTTTAACCGTCTCATGCTGGTTCAGATCTTTACGCTGTGGAGGTATTACCATAGCTGCACTAAGTTAGCCAAGTTACCCAGGGAAAAGGTGATCAGAAGCTAGATAATTGTCAGAATACCACATCACTGGGAAGGGACTGTTAGCCTCAGCTGCCACCTTGCGCGGTTAGGAGGAGGGTAGAGCCCACCATAGAAGGGGTACTAACTTGATGAGATAAGATGCTGATTGTCCCACTAAGGCTCAGGGTCCAGCGGTGGGTATCATAGTGTCAACTAACCCAGCCAGGGTGATGTAGGCAATGCCTGCATATTGGTTGGCTGTGGGTGAAGACAGTCCTGGGGTGTAGGCGATCATGTTTGGGTGTTGGGGGTGCTTCCACATCTATCTGGTAAGCAGGCAAATAGTTATACTTCACACAGATTTTGGGGGCTGGTTGTTTGCACCAAGCACCTTTGTGGGTAGCTGTTTGTGGGGTAATCTGTGGGGCCAAGTGGTCTGGGAAGGGGTTATCCTTCACGGTCAACTCCCAATAATCTGGCTTAAGGGGGTAGTCAGAGAAATGCAGTGGACCAAAGGGTGCTCCAGGAGGACAATAAAGTACAGGCCAGGTTTTGAGGGCTTTCTCAGGAATGTGGGCTGTCTGCCCAAGATTTTTGGTTGGAACAGTAGTAAAATGGAAAACAACCAAGACAAAATAAGGAATAAATTGATAGAACCAAGGTACCATAACCTTATTTTCAGAATGGTAATACCATTTTGTCAAGACCTTACAGGGTTTAAATACCCTTCAAAATGCTAAGTTTGGAATCTAGCCCATCACTTGATGGCTGAGTTTGCTCAGTTTCCTCCAGGCCAAGAGTTCCGGCCCCATTCTTATCCTTCAGGCCCGTCATATATTCTGTTGGAATAATCTCCATCTGACGGTCCATACACAACCTCCTCACGCCTTCATCATTGCCACCAGAGTTCTTGCCATCAGGCACCAAGAGACCTCCGGAAACCCTAAGCTGGGACAACCTTTGCTTCATAAGCCGCACATCTTCAGGAGTGGCTTTGGGGTCACTACATGACTGGGGATCATGTGGCTTGGGTTTCTAGCCAATTATCAGAATTCCCTTTGGATTTTGGCCCATTATGCTGAGCAGCAAAACCCTTTTTGGACGGCCCATCAACTATGACAGGAGTGACACCATATTGGTTTAGCGCTTTCAGTAATCCTGCTTGTTTTTGCAAATTTGTGGCCAGGCGGACCTGCAAATTCCCCTGATTAATTGGGGTTGAACCAATTCCTGTTTCAGTTCTTCCACTGGCTAACTGCAAAAAACACGGGAGGCCTAAGAGCCCGCAGGATCCCCACAATCCTCAGAATCAGGTCCTGAGTTTGATTCTCCTAGTTGGAGTTTCCCACTTATTTCAGTAGAAATGTCATTCATGGCAGTAATATCCTTTATTGAGATATAGTTATTACATAGTTGTTGTGGATTGGGGATGTGAATTCACTGCCCTCTTTGGCCCTGCACTGCACCATTTCCCTTGGTGTACCAAGAAGTTGAACCAGAGTCTAGCTAAGCCTTTAAATTCCATGCCTCCTTGGCTAATACCCTCAATGAATGTTTTGTGCTGGCCCACTCTTCCCAAGCCCCGCCAACTACACCTGGTTACCCCTATCTAACCGTGGGAGGATCACTGATCAACTTGGATTGCTATTTAGCCTGTTGTTGCCCCCTTCTTAAGATTATTAGATCCAACTAATCAGATGGGGACACATCTTTTACTGCAAATTTCAATGCTTTACCTCCTCTGCAGGACTACTAAATAGGCATCAGCCAGTCAGATTGCCCTCTGGAGATCAACCTGAAGCTCTCCAGCCCCCTGACCCTGGGCTGCAAAAATAACCTCTGCCCAATCTGGGGGTCCCACAGCTTCTAGCAGTACTTTGGTCCCAAGTTGCGCCCCTTAAAAGACAAGCAGGCCTGTTCTGGATCCCTTCTTGCCTACAGTTACAAAGAAAGATCTTTGCCATTATTTAATTTGGATCCCAGAGCCTGGTGTCCTCCTGTTAAAGAATACCAGCAAAAGTTCACGTTTTCCTTACCTTGACCTTCTTCCCCAGGTCTTTCCTGGTGCTTCTGTGGCTCCTAAACCTCCTATTAGCCTTGGTGGCAGTTTACTCACTTGTTTCTGCTTTGGGGTTTGAGTTTGAACTCAGATCTTAATCAGGATTTGATATAGAGGCTTGTTAAATACCCAAAATTTCCTTAGTTTTGCTCCAATCCAACCTTTTGAGTGTATACATGGAAGCAAAAGACTTTCCTGACAACCCAAAGCCTGCCGGTCTACTCAAGCACCTCCCAGGCTCCAAATTTTCTTGGGATGGTCCCCAGCCTGGTAAAATTTGTCCTTTGCTCTACTGTGACCCTGGGTTCTCCTCAGAATCTTTGGGAGAGTTGGAAGATGTTGGTCCGGGTTGTCAGGTTTGTGGGATTTACCCTGGCTGGTTCTTGGTTTGGTCCACCTCACCTGAGCTGGGGCTGGGTATCTCCTCCTCTGCTGATTTGGCAGGTGAATGCCCCTCTCACCTGATGGTCCTACTGGACAATCTCCCAGGAGAGGCCCATGGTCTAATCTCTACAGGAGAATCACTGGTCTTTAGCCTGACCTGCAATGATGTGGAGTTCACCCTGTCCGCTGAGGGGATGAATAACCATTGGTATGAGGACTCTTGGATTCCCTCTTTTGTAGAACCAGTGGTCCTTTTCCCACTTGATAGTATGCTCTTAACCCCAGAAGCGCTCCCCAGGTGCACCTCCTGGCTTGTTTACAGCATGCTCTTGATAGGCCTGAACACATACCTTCCTCAACTATCCCCTATTAGGTCCTTCTGGTCCCTTATTCAAGCGGTCATACCAGCTCTGCACTGGATGGCATCTTGATGGGGTTCTCCGTTGGTATGGGAGCTGAGCTTAGTTATTTTAGCTCCCCTCTCTTACAGCCCTGACAGCCTGGTCCTTGTCAGCATCAAGAGGATTGGTGTGGTTGTGTGGGGGATCTTCTTGGTGCTGTTGATGGGGGGAAGGAGGGCAAGCTCTCAGCAGAGGATGGAAAAGACACGGGTGTAAATGGCCTCTGTGGCCCTGAGAAGAAGGTGGGTGAAATAACCCAGATGTCAATCTGGGCATGAACTATACGGAGCTGGTAAAACATCTGGGAGCAGGTGGCAAATATACTGTCAACTAGCCAGGTTGCGGCCCTTTTCACCCTTGTCAGGTTTGTCAAAATAGCAGGCTCAACCTGCCAGCAAGGTTATGAGTAAGCGGGCTTGTGATCTGCAACCCAACTATCCAGTCACTTGAAGTCAAACTAGGGAGTTGACTCAAATTTCCAAATCCAACAACATGGACAGATGGTGATCTCCTACAGTGGATACTTTGATTTGACACTTGACTCATTACTAGGATCAGGCCAGCCCCTTCACCATCCTATTGTGTGATCAACACAATCATGTTCCTGTTATCCAAGATTCACAATTACTATATAATACTTATCTCTCACTAAAGAATATTGTCTAGTTTCTAAATATTTCCCCCCTTGTAACTCTGCTAAAACAGCACAGTTACAACATTGGTAGCAGAGGTAGGTTTTCCATCCTATTTTACCCCTTGAAGTTCTGCCTGTTGCCTGTACTTGCCGCGGTCAACAAATCCTTGATAGAGTTATGTCTGGTCTCTCACTGGGCTGGGCATCATATACACCTGGTACCAAAATACCTGACAGTTTTGTCCTGTACCAGGACACAGTAATCCCACTCTCTGCCTCCAACACCCTGTTGGCACAAGGGTTTCTCCAAGCACCTATAACTACTCCTTGAGCAACAGACAAAAGCATCATTCCAGTTCACGTGCCCAGAGACTTTGGAGCATCACCTTGGAGCCTTTTGATGGAGCCAACAACATCAACAACACAGCATAAATTCAATCTTCCCAGAGCAAGCTGGCGCAAATGGAATGTCCACAATGGTTCTGGATCACAGAGATCTCCATTTGATTGACACACAACACTGGTACCTGGTACAACAAGTGACATGAGGATCACACCAAGAAGGATTGGGATACCTTCAAGCAAGACTTCCTGGCAAGATTTGTGTTGAAGGACACCGCACTCATGATCATATGCCAAGTGAATAATCTCACCCAAACAGACACAGTGAAGGAGCTTTACCTGGGCATATGAGGAACTCCAACTACGTGCCCCCTCATATATGGTCTTTGATACCCCAGCTATCTATCTCATGTACTACAATACACTTAAGTCACATGTGATGAGACACATCAATCTGGACCAAGTGATCAACTTTCAGAGCCTGTATTGTGAGGCAGAGAAAGCAGAACAAACGTCCAATGCTCTCCACAAGGCACAGGCTGGGAAAAGAGAGCAACCCAGAGGCTCTCACCCAGCTGGACATTCCAACTGCCTGCCTCCTGGGAACAACAACAGCAACAACTCAAACCACAAACTTGCAGGCTCAAATGGGCACAAAAACAGGAACAACAGACAGTCAAATTGTACCCACTTCCGCATCACTGCCACCCAAGACAATCATGACAAGAGAAAAGCCCAAGGAGAGCACTAAGCAAGCCAAGCTCTTCCCGCAAAACTCCTGACTTTCCCAGCAATGAGTACTGACCCAAGGATGTGAATCAATATCCAATGATCCAAGTACTCTTGGAAGACCCAGTACTGTATATCATCACCAGACATCCCAATAAACTGATGTCCCACCCTTTCTGCTTTTATAGTTATACTGGCTCAGCACTCCTGGACTTGGGTCCAGAATGAACTCTTGTCAACAGCAGCTATGTGAACAATTTCAAACTAGCCACTAATCCTTTGTGGATTAAGAACATGGTTTTAGCTGATGAACATCACATCACAGTGACATGAGAAACTGCCCCCTTCTCTGTCATACTAGAGAACCTACATTCCACCATCCAGGGTCCCATCATTGATTTCCCCAAATTTGACATTGTGTTGGGACTGGAATAGTTGCAAAGGAAAAATCCTCATTTAGACTGGGCAACCTCACTATTGACCATCAAGCATGAAGGTGTCAATCACCAGATCTACCATGACTCAGTGGACCAACTCCTGTACAACCACATTTTTTTACACATTACAGAGACCCTGGACAAAAAGAAGAACCTCAATGCAATTGACTGGGACTCCTGCCAATACAAGATCATACACTTCAAGGACCACCAAGATACCACTACGCCTCAGGATTGCAAAATTGTAGCCCATCATCCAGAAATCTTCAAAGAGGCTCTACCAGAGTTGCTGTCAGAGAAACACATACAGCACACCATCCAACTTAAAGGAGCTGTACCCAAGGTGCAACCCATCTATTTCCTGACCCCAAAAAAAGACAACACCCTATGTGCTTATCTCAAAGAGGTGTTGGAGAAAGGACTTTTCTGCCCCTCAAAGTCTCCTTTTGGGGCTACCGTGTTCTTTGTAGCAAAAAAAGATGGTACCCTTCAACTAGTCACAGATTACCAAGCCCTAAATGAGGTTATCATCAAGAATTTTCACCCACTCCCACTCATCAACAATCTCTTTGATGCCTAGGCGGTACCACAGTCTTCTTCAAGATTGACCTAACCGCAGGCTACAACCAAATCCATATCAAGGAGAAAGATATACCCAAAACGGCCTTCTGCACTAAGTACGGGTCATAAAAATGTGTGGTGCTCAATTTTGGGATGACAAACACACCATTGACCTTTGTGACTTTCATGAACAAAGTGTTTTTCCTCACATTGGCAAGCACACCTTGGTGTACCTAGACGGCATTATTGTCTAAAGCCCTTTGGTAGAACAACACCATAAGGACTTGGAGGTAGTTTTTGCTACCCTGACGCAACATAAACTGCTGGCCAAGCCCTCCAAATGACAATTCTACCGCAAACAATTGCCTTTCTTGGGACATATAGTACCAAAGGATGTCATCAAGCCTGACAGCCAGAAAATTCAGGCCATCTGCAAAATTCCACCTCCAAAGGGCAAGTATGAACTTTGCCCATTCCTGAGGATAGTTGCCTATGTTTGATGGTTCATCCCCAACTGTGACGTTTTGACTGCACCTCTGTCTGCCATAACTGGCACCAAATCTAAGTTTTTATGGACCTTCTAATGTAACCTTTGCTTAAGACGTCTTAAGGAGAAGCTCACAACTGCGCCCATTTTACAATACCCCAAACATGATGGGGAATATTTAATAAAGACAGTTGCCTCTGATGCATTCATTGGGGGAGTACTAAAAATCAGGAACAATAATAGTGACTTTCTACCTGTAGCCTACAAATTGCAAAAGTTGACAGACAGCAAGTGCCAACACCCTATCCACAACAAAGAGTTGTTGGCCATTGTACACTGCCTAGTCAAATGACATTGCTATCTAGAGCAACAGGAGGAATTTACGGGATTAACCAATCACAAGTCCCTCATATACTTCAAACCACAGGCAAACCTCTCCCATCATCAAGCCTTCTGGATGGAACTCCTGGAGAGGTTCAATATGGTCATAAAATAAAAACCAGGCCCAAAAGTTGCCATGGCAGATGCACTCTTGCGCTTATATGTTAGGGTCACAAGAGGCAAGAACAGGCTCAACCCATACTGGCCCCTCCTGGTACTCCCATACTAAGGACAAAGGTTTCACCCCTGGCACTACTGACATCACAAAAGAAATGGTCATCAAAAATGAACACCTTTTTGCAGATGTATACGGGACTTTACACCGCAAAATGACTGATAGAACCACCATCCCTTACATCCCTACACATCAAAAAGTTGACACCATCCTATTCTATCACAGAGACCTAAGATATACCAAGAGTTGCAACCTCTACAAATTTCTCAAACATAAAACATAGTGGCAAACTTTATATCAGGACGTGCAAAAATTTCTTGACCAATGTGAAGTATGTGAAAAGTTCACAAAAAGTGACACCTACCAAAGTCTGTATTGCCTATTTGTTCATAACTACCCTTCAAGGTATGGGCCCTTGAAATTGTGGGACCCATGTCATAAAAACACAACAACAAGAAGTACATCATCACTGCTATCAACTTTGCCCCTCACTGGCCAGTGGCGCAAGCAGTGAAAACTCACACAGGCAATAATGTACAACAATTCACAGGCAAGAAAATCATCAGCAAGTTTAGAAAACCAGAACTCCTGATAGCATACAGAGGCAAGGAACTGACCTCCAAAAATACCAATGTATACTTCACCAAGAATGAGGTCCAACACACAGTGACAACGCCTTACTATCTTCAGGCCAACGAACGTGTGGAGCGGCTGAATGACAGCTTAGTGTAGGCCCTGGCTAAGCTCACTGCCGGAAGACCTGAGGATTAGTACAAGCAGCTATCAACTGCACTACTTGTATGCCAGACCTGCGTAAACAGATTCACTGGGAAAAGCTTCATAAAACTTGTTTATGGCACCTAGCCTAATATCATACAAGCACTCTCAGGACCTAAGCTGGAAATTCCCAGCAAATTTCCACCCTGCTTGGACCCTCAAGTCATACAGGCTAATAGCGACCAATTAGAAAAAGAAGAAAACTTTTTACAGAGTACCTGTGATGGTCCATATGCTTGATGGTTTACAGGTGGGGCTAATGCTGGCCAAGCAAAAGTTTGGTTGTTTGTTGCAGGTAGAGGCCTAGTAGGAAACAATGGCTACTAGGGACGGTAAGGCCTAGCTAATAGGTGTAAAGACTACTAAAGGCAGATGTTGTCTCCACCCAGCAGAAGATATTGGCTGCTGTAGGCTAGAGGTTTTCACCCAGCAAGGAACTATGGCTGCTTGGGATGAAGGATGAGATAGTTCAGCAGGGGACTTTGTCTGCTTGGGGTGGGAAGTGATCCAGCCTGATGGGTAGTGTTTGCTGCTCAGGCTGGAGAACGTTTAGACCCTGGCAGGTAACGCGGGCTACCAGGGTGGAAGTATGTACCAGCATGGTAGGAGACACCTAGCAGGGCTGTAAGTTTTGGACCCCTGGCAGGTATCGTGGGCTGCCAGGGAGGGGAAGAGCTTTGAGGGCTCTAAATACTCTGATACGCTTACAAGAAGTCTGTGAGCAAGCATGCTACCTAACAGACTGGTAATGTGTCCTTGTTTATGCCCCTATGGAAGCTTTGGGGAGAACCCAAAGTGAGCATTGAAGGATATAGACTTGCTCAGAGGTGTCACCAAGGTAGGTTGCTTGGAGAAACAGCTGCAGAACTTGGTGTGATCAGGCCTTTGGGAAGTAAATCTGATTACTTTGCAACTAAAAGCCCAGACTTAATCACCTGGGTGAGTAAAAACAACAACATAGACTTTATTGATATATGGTTGGATGGCCTAAGTAAATTGCCATTTGTGAGGACCCAGTTAAACGCCATTTCAATTTAGACTGATATCTGGGTCTACAGGTTCTGGTAATGAGGCTGAAATAAAGAACTGAGATGGTTCAGAATCAGCAGAGAAGGCTAGTAAAAAGGACTGTATGATCACAGTGAAGACTAGTTGAGAGACTTTTGGTTTATGTTAGAGTTTGAAACCAAAATAGTTCATTGTGCAAGTGGAACCAAGGTGGTTTCATTGAGGATTATTTGATGAACTAGTGAGCTGGCTGAAGGACCAGAAGATGATGGTGAAGGACTGGTGGTCCGGAGAAATGAGCCAAAACTTTGCCTAATTGATTTGCCAAGGTGGAGAAATGTGGAATGTTTTGCCTTGGTTTAGTAGTAAAATCAAGAAGAAATGTGAATAAAAGTGTGAGTAAGAGATTTATTTATTAAGCTCCTAGGATAGATGAAGGTGTGTTGTTATGAGAGCTGGATACAAAGTTGTTTTGGTAGGACGTTTTCCCTGGATTTTACAATATTTGAAAATTTATGGGAAAAACGTTGAAGAAGTCCAAAAAGAACAATTTAAATAGTATTCTACTATTTGAATTGGTTCAGGTTGAATGCAGGGAAGACTGGTGCTGAAATAATGGTCCGGTTAACCCTTTGGTGCCCAAAGAGTTGTTGCTTTGAGCGGTTTGAGTGGTGAAAATTGTTTTCCTAGTTAGATCACAGTGGAATTTCAGAAATAGTTTAGTTTTGCGCTCTAAATTCATTAGTTGAGTTTCTGCTGAGAGGTTTTTTTGGAAGCCTTTTGATTGCCAGCAGAAGCTTGATTGGACTTATACAAGTGGAATGCCAATGCCACTAAAGCTTTACAGAGATCTGAAGCCCAAGATTAAGGAGCTGGATTCTAAGTGCAGCGCAGGAGTTCAAGTTTAAGGAGGAGGAGTCTAAGTCTAAGGAGCAGAAGTCCAAGACTAAGGTGCAGGAGTTCAAGACCAAGTAAAAGGAGTTCAAGATATTATTAGATGACTCCAAGTATTGGCAAACCCAATTGTTTTCTTGACCCCTCAGGCCATATACCAGAAGGTTTCTAAGGAAATCTTCCTTCTGAGAATGAATAAAAGCCCATTTTGACTCATACATATTTCTGAGATACATTTTCTCTTATTAAAGAATGACAACCCCTTTCAGCTGGTCCCTGGCTACAACCCAGGACACACTTTGGGGACTGGTAAACAGGAGCCCCACAATATTTTTTTCCTCATCTGAGATAGACATGAGACTAGTGACAATGTCTGGGTAATGAATACCAACAAGAGTAAACTATAGCCAGAGAAAGTGGGTCCCACCATCATCCTAAAGGTAAACAAAAACAACACTTACCTTGTGCAACGGCTTGAAAAACGCAATCAAGATAAAGCCCTCCATCATGATTGCCTAAGACCCTGTAAAGCAAGACAAAAACAACAGAAGACTGTCCTATCCACTACCAAACAACAGTTAGTCCAATATGACACCCAGGCTCCCAACAACCTTCCTGACAACCTACCCCCAGAAGAGGCCAACCTTCAGCTGGGGGGTGTCAAAACAACAGGCTTGACCTGCTAGCAAGGTTCTGAGTAAGCATGTTTGTGACCCACAATCCGATTATCCCGTCACTTGAAGCCAAACTAGGGAGTTGACACAAATTTCCAAATCTAACAAAATGAACAGATGATGATCTCCTACGGTGAATACCTTGATTTGGAGCTTGACTTGCTGCCAGGATCAGGCCACCCCCTTCCCCATCCTACTGTGTGATCAACGCAATCATGTTCCTGTTATACAAGATTCACAGTGACTATATAATACTTATCTCCCAATAAAGAATACTATCTAGTTTCCAAATATTTCTCCCTTGTAAATCTGCTAAAACAGCACAGTTACGACATAAGCTTAAACTGTTCAAGCCAAAAATACTAATAGATTCACATATGTGATAGTCAATCTCACCACAATTGCCCTCAGGGTGCCAGACTGCTGGTGAATGGGCCAGGGGGGTTGGATCTGCCACCCTGGGCTGCTGCGCTGAATTAAGATTACTACCAGCCAGCGTGTTTGTTAGAACCTCAGTGCACTATCCCAAGGGCTCTACTGGGGGTGGATTATGCTTGCCCCAGACAGCTTTGCTGCCTTTCAACTTTTCAACAATGTGGTCAGGTGGGGCCACTGCTTATCTTGCCTGCAGGTTAAAGGTGGCATGAAGAGACTGACCCCCAGAAACCCTAACCCCTGCTTTACTTGAAGCTGTCAGTCATTATCTGCCTTTGCTCCTAGGAGACCTAATCTTCACCATCTCCTTGTTACCAAGGCGCACAGCTGGTGATCTGTACAACATTGCTGGCTGTACACCCCACCGTTTACACTGTTATTTGTACTAGTAAGTTATTAGCCAAACTTTAATAGTAGAGGGCCCCAGAAAGGTAACAGCTCATTGCTACCTCCATCATCATTCAAGTATCTTCAACCTATGCTGGGTATGTGTGATATCAACGTTATTGATCTTGTATACCCACCAAAGGCTGAAGTTCCACCAACATACATCAGATTTCTGGTACATGGTTACGTTCTGTTAAACAGGTGACTCTGGTCCGCTCATCTCTGCAGTTTGGGGAAACCCATGGGACGTTTTGAACCAAACAATGGGCTTGTATGTTAGGTTAAGCTATACATGTTCATCTTATGGGGTTGGTTGCCGGACCTTTGCTGAATGTAAGATCTGTGTAAAGTCACTTCCCTCTTTAGCCCTGGATAGGACAATCTTCCCGCACCGCACAAAAAAATCTGCTCAGAAGCCGGCCAAGCCCCTCAATTCCCTTGAAAATTTAGCCCACACAATTGACAAGTGATTTGTGTTAGCATACCCTTCTCAAGTGGTGAATAATGGCGCTTTGGACTCTGTTCTCACTTGGGAGAAATCTCTAATTAATTTGGATTATCTTCTGGCTTGAGCTTGACCACATTTAAAATTAATTAAGTCCAAATAACCAGGTTGCACTACTGCTAAACCATCAGATTCTAATCCAACTGGATTGAATGCTGATTTAAATCATTCCAGCAATGCCAGCCAATCAGAGTTGAAGCCGGAAATTATTTCAAACCCCTTCAACTCAATGGATAAGCCCTCACAAAATTTCTCTTCTGGCCAATCAGACCCATTTCCTGGGTCAGGTGACCTTTCAAATTTGAAGCCTGTCCCTTAAAGCAAGACAGGGGACTTTTGGTCCCCTGCTTGCTCATTCTTTTCAAGATAAAGTTTTAAAGCTTTCTCTTTTAGAATTTTGGTTCTTTGGGTCTTCTATCTGGCCCTACAATTTTCCAAGATTTTTAGTAAAAGTTTTCACTTTCCTTACCTTCCCCTTGCCTCCCGGGCCCTTCTGCCACTTCCCAAAGTGCCTATCTGCATCGTCAACGTCAAGGCTAAAGCTTTCCTCTTTTGCTTTGAAGAGAACAACTTGGTTTAAAATTTAGTATAGAATTTAATATATTTACCTATTTTAAGTTTGATTTTGTACTCGTTTTGCTTGTGCTTGGGTTCTATATACGCTTTATAAAGCTTTCATATACACTTTTGAAACCATTTGGTTGCAGTTGCCGTTCCTTATACTTCTCTGGTGTTTAAGAGTCCTTCTGTTTGCTCCTGAGCCTTCTGCTCTAAAATTAAGGGTTAAAAACAACAGAATTGTCTGCATTTTTCTGGGCTTCACTTCCAGACTCTAAACATGTTAGTCCCTCTTGTCAAATTTGTGGCTTTTACCTTGGCACCAGCTCTGGTGATGATTTGGTCTACCTCTCCAGATCTTTGGGGGCGTATTGCCAATTCTTTCCTCTGTGTCAAATCAAACCCTGATCAGCTCTTGAATATGTTTGAAGATATCCCCGCACGCGCTCAGGGTATATACACCACTAGTGAGAATGTGGTGAGGAGCCTAAACTGCAATGACCTTGACCTCTCTACCATCAAAACAGTCTCTGCTACACCCCTCAGTCTGGGCCACCCCATGCTCCTTCCCTCTGAGGACCCACCTGTCCTGGTTTCAGAGGAAGGCTTGGGCACCCCAGAGCTCACTCCCAAGCGTGCATCCTGGTTGCTTAGCGGAATGATCTTAATGGGTTTGGATTCCTACTTTCCCCAGGTGTCTGCTGCGTCCTCCTTATGAACACCCCTTTGAGCAGCCATGTCAGTCCTATACTGGGTGGTGTCCTGGTGGATCCTCCCTCCAGGATGGGAGCCAAACTTAGTTAGTTTAGCCCCCCTCTCTCACAATCTGGTCTTTGGGTTGAGTTTCTGATGTCCAGCTTGGCCGGGGTTGGTTGGTGTGGGATGGGTTTTCTTGGGCAGACAGGTTGGGAAGTGAATTTCGGATGATGTAGTCTTCTGGTATGTTATGGCCATGATTTAATACCTTTGCTTTGTGGTTTGGTGGTACTTGGTCGGCTAGGATAAAGTTGCTTAGATCGGTGGATCCAGACTTTTGGTATCGGCCATGTTTGCTGAAACTTGAGGATCGGTTGGGTTGGCTATTGAGGTTTCAACTAGTTATTTATGTCTGGAAGTTGCTGGGTATATACAGAGTATGGTTTGATGATCCAGCTTGAGGTATACTTAACTTGGGATGGGGTTAAGTTGTAAATTTCCTGTATATGGATGAGGGCACAGGTTATGGAACCACGTGCTGAAGTGAAGATATATGGTTTCAATTGAAGTGGCTTTAGTTTATCATTTATATTTGTTAGGTGAAAAATGTAAAGCCCCAAGGATGAGATCTAATGTTTGGATGCCAGGGGAGCAGCTATAGTTCATCCTTGACCAGGATCTTGGTGGGCTTGGGAGTGGTGCTGGAAGTGGGTGTCCGGGGGGGGAGTCCTTTGAGTTGGGGACGCGGCCATGCAGCTGGAGGCTCCATGAGATCAGTTTCCCGGTAAAGGCGGGCCTGGATTGGGCGTTGGAGATTTCCAAAGTCCATATCCCGTGGGCAGGTTCATCCCTAGTGGTGTAAGCTGGGGTTAGGGTTGAGTTACCAGTGGGCCAGCGTCAATACGGGGTATTCGTAGAAGCCTTTGTCGGAGAGGTCTCTGGCCCGGGGGATGACGATATCGGAGACCACTTTGCGGGGGAGATGAGTTGGATGTGCAGCATGGATCGGCATTGGTGGGTGATGTTTAGATTGACAAGGACATGCTCCAGCAGCATGTCCTTGTTGGGGCCAAGCAGGGTGCGGGTGATGTGGATGTGGTCGCGGTAGCTCTGCTTTGATAGCAGGGGTGAGGGTTCGAGATCAGCATTCTTGGAGATTGTCTGGGATTGGAGGATGACTTGCCTTTCAATCAGCCGGTAGCGAGGCAGGAAGGATAGGATCTTTTCGCCGTCAACTACGCCATAGCCATACTGGGTGCTGAAGTAGCGCCCAGAGTAGGTGCGGCGCCATGACTTGTGGCTGGGGTCAACCATCCGGGCAGTTCGAATCAGCAGGTGTTGGACGTCGCGCCAGTTGAGTTCCGGCCTAAAGATCAGCACAGCTTGGTGGAGAATACCTTTCGGAGAGGATCAAGGCAATGATTCCAGAGACCATTGGTGCGGCGGCGGAGGTTCCAGAGAAGCGCCCGTTGCAGGTGCTTTCTCTGAAGGCAGTGGTTTGGATATCGGCGTATCCTGGGTCCGAGGAGTACGCAGTAATCATTAAATTGGAGCAGCCCTCGGCATAGGAGATGTGTTGGTCGTACTTGTTGACTGCCCCAACAGTGATGGTGTGGATGGAATTGAGGTACCCGACAAACCCGCAGTTGTTTGAAGAAGCAGCAGAGTTTCCCGAGGAAAACACAAAAATGCTTCCCTTGCCGTTGCGCCCGTGGTCGGCTCCATGCTGCAGCGCATCCTTCAGTACCCCAGACAAAGGATATGTCTCGGTGATGTTGCTTCCTGGCCCCCACGAGTTGGAGTAGATGGCGTTGGTTTGGTATTTGAAGTTGAGGGCAATGGCGTCCTGCGAGTCGGTGACAACTTTCATTGGAAGACGGATGGCTGTCTGTCAACGGGTTGCTTATAAAGTTACCTGAAAAGTTTGCATTGTACGCCACGCCCGAGCCACATTTGCCGTTCCGTTTGGCTGCAACCAGGCCTGCACACGGCGTCCCGTGGGTGTTGTACTCGAGGTGGGGATAAGGGTTGTTTGTGCCAGAGTCGAAATCATAGGAGGAATCAGCGGACTGCTGTGTTACTAAATACAGAAGGGGCTTACGTAGTTTTCTTTCAAGTCCTCGTGATGGAAGTTGACGCCTGCTTTGTTAGCTAACATTTCAATCAACCATACCGTCATCCAAGATTGCTACCGTAACCCCCTTTCCCGTGATGCCCTTGTCCCATAAGGCCTTGACGTTCAAGTCATTCCCCCTGTCCATTTCATTCTTACGGTTAGTTTATGAACTGCTGCTTACCAGGTGCCACTGCATCTTGAACCCATCGCTTTCTGCTTCGCGTGAAAGCAGAGTCCTTTTGTGTGGCTTGTCGTGCTGGAAATCATCAACCATGTACTTGTGTGACAGGCCCAAGGAGTGGAACCTTTCCACAATTCCGTTGGAGCCCTTGGGGCTTCGGAAAAGGCGATACCGGAGGTTGCCAATGCGACCAACGTACTCGATGCCCAACTCCTGGGCCACCGACTCCATCTTGGCTGTTCCATGTACATCCCGCAGGGTGAAGTAATTATAGCTGGTGTGGTCCTGCTTGGCTGCCAGGACATCAACACCACTATCTATGCCGCTGGCTAGGACTGCAATAACCAAGTACAACAACTTCATACCTCAGACCCATTCAAAACATTCAACTTGAATGTTTCAGGAGTGGCACTCGTTTTAAACCATATCCATCGTCTATCCCTGGCCCCACTTAAACTAGCTTTATTGCCCACTACATTTGCAACCCAATCTTTATTCGCGCTTTTGGAAAAACAAGCAACTCATAAAAATATCATAAAATTGCTTTATACTAAAGCCTATCTTACAACCTGGACTATATGATCCACTTGAACGGAACCCATTCCCCTTTTAGCATCCTTTTCCACTAACCCTTGGGTGGCGTTTATCCATTCACGTGAGCTAAGTTAACCAATCAAACTAAGAAGCCTATCGAATTTCACATCCCAATTATGTATATATCATCACCCTATAAACCCAATCCCACTTATTTACCTGCAAATGTTTTATTCCCAACCCTACTGGGGAATCGAACCCTCAGACGAAGCTTGATTCATCGTAGCTCCAAACCCCACCCTCCCCCAGCAGTAAAGGCCTTTTTTTAAACCAATCGAATTGCTTTATTGGGGCACCAGCAGTAAAGGCCCTGAGCAAAAATCCCGAATTATTTAAACCATACAACACAAATCACACTCCAAACTATAGCCCAGCCAATAAACACACTAGTTTCACGCCACTCTCTAATCAAATACAAATAAAACTTCCCAAGTTTCCAAAAAATTTAAATCCGATCAATTCACAACTTTTAGAGTCGATAAAAACATAAACCATATTGTTACGAAAGTAACAGCTTCGAAGCCCTGGGCGGGAATCAAACATGCTCTAGCTACCAGGAGGGGCTAGCAGGCGGGAAAAATTCACCTGCACCTGAATTTGCTTTTAAAAGCAAAAAATACAGGTGCAGGAACCATTCCCGCCCTGGTGGCAGCTGAGGGGCCCGCTTTGGGCCCCAAAAACTATGCCCAAGCCTTGGTGGGTTTGGCTGGGCCTGGGCAGGCTATTCTTAGCTGCCCAGTAAACCCAGATCAAGCCCACCCTCCATTAAGTAATTTGGGGTCCCCAATTGGGGACCCCTTTTTTAATCAAGTTCTTTGGGCTCAAGAGAGCCTGTCAAGCCAGTCCAAAAATGGTGATCTAATTGAAAAACCCCTCAAAATCCCAGAAGCCAAACCTGCCAAAATCAATGACCAGCCAAGCCAAGATGGACCATCAAAAAGCCAAACAACTGTTCCTGAAAACCCCAAAAATAACCATGAAGCAGCCAACCAAACAGCAGAACCTGAAATGCCAAGCCTTGTCACACAGATAGCATCAGAAGAATACCCAGAGGCACCTGCATGTGAGTAAGTATATAAATCAGAAGCACTTGAAAAAGTTCTGTATCATCATTCTTACCAAATAAAGTTGTTATGAACCTTTGGTTCACAGATTTGTTTTCATACCTATTTTTGATACTCTTCCATCTACATACACCCCAGCGTCAGCACCCCTTTACTAGGATAGATAGTCAGACTCCAGTTGATAAACCTGAAGCCTTTAACTACTACCGCCCACCCAACGCTCCATTTGAACCTGTGCATTTCACTGTGTATCCCGCCAATCCTGACCACAAACCCTGGACATTGGAAGACTTGCAGTGGTACACCCGCCCAAACGCTTCCAAGGAACCCTACCAAATTGTCTGAGACAACAAAGCAATCACCATCTACCCTTTGATCTTCAACGGGAAGTACAACAATCCTGCTGCCTACTTGGTCCCCATGGAACTGCCCCCAACACCCAAACCAACCATCTCAACCCCCCTACTTCTGATGCCTCTGGCCAGAGTAGTCAATTTCTGGGAGTGCTTTACCTTGCGCTCACAGGATTTATTGACTCTGCCTTGCCAGCGGCTGGACCTTGGGCTGTGGCTGGGAAGGCTCTTTCCTACCTGGTAAAGTTAGGTTCCATCATCTGGTGGGCCATGCCAGTACCCGCTTCAACTCCTCCATCACCTGCTGGAGCCCCACAGTACTCCTTGTATCCCCAACACATATATTAAGATAAGCTCAAACTTTGACAACAAATAATAATAAACTAAAAGTATTAAATTTCAATAGAATAAATCTTAACCCCCAAGCTATAAAGATTTACTACCAACCCAATAAAGAATAACAACCATCCAAAAGAATTGATATAATAAGCCAAGCAACTAGTCAATCCTATCAAGTATCAGCAACCATCTCACTCCAAACTTCATGGTATTTGAGACCTTCTTCAGGTATCCCATTCCCCTTGTATCTCTTATGAACCAGATTGTAAATTGCGCCCTTCTTGAGTCCATGCTGGCTTTTCTTAGAGGGGAAGGTAATCTGGTTGCATTTCTCTAAGGATCTTATCAGCCCTGTCTTTGACTTCTTCAGGCCCACAGAAAGGTTATCAAGGAACAGCTTGCTAACTCTCATTGGCTTGGCAGCATGGTCATGCCATTCTTTCAGAGAAGCTGTGGTCTCAGTACCCTCAGTCAGGTTGACTCCACATAGTTCCAGCTGATCCTGTCCTTTCCTGGCCCATAGCTCTTCTCTATGAACTTACTAGTCCACTGGCCCTTGAAAAAGAAATGAATCAAGCCATCAGCTCCTTGTTAGCCAATTTTCATTTACCTGCATCCAGAAGCTTCAATATCTTCACAGTGTTGTTCTTGTTCATAAAGCACAACCCAGCATCCTTGGGTTAGGTAAGCAAATGATTCCCTGAACACTATAGGTCAGGCATCCTTAAAGCCAAGCGGGACCAGCCCTTTGCTCTCAAGCCTGATCAAGCTGGCAGGACCCTTGTGTTGCAACTGAACCAATTAGAGTTCAGTATTTGATTGAGAAAGTGTAAGAAATTCCATTTCTCACACAAAAAAGAAATCAAATCTTGGAACTTGGGGTAAAAATGGAGAGGCAGAAGTTGCATTTTTAAATGCAAAATCCAAAATTAAGGAGTATAATCAAGCCTTGAAATCAGCCAGTTTGAAAACACATTTGAAGTTGATTGATGAATGTGTTTCTTTAATCAATATTGAATGCAAAAGCAAAAACAAGCATAAAATCAGAAACAAAAACATAAATTCTACTTTATACTCAAATGCAAACACTCTGAAAGATGAGGACAACAACAGGAACACTGATTCAGTATTTAACATTAGCTCCAATAACCATCATACAGCCAATCAAGTTAAAATTGAATGCAAAACCATCCCCAATCAATTAAGTGGAGGCTTAGTAGACCAATCAAAGGCAGAAAATCAACCAAGCCAGAGAAATAACATTCATTCTAGGTCCAAAACACTATCTCCTCCATAGTCCAGAAGAATACTGCATGACAATAATCCAACCTACCTCTTCTTGCATTGCAGGCTGCAGCCTTCTGCAGACCTGCAAGGCAATACTTGCTAAATCACTCTTGCTGGATTTCCTGGTAACCATTATGATCACTTCCCCACCTGACTTCAGTATTTAAGCAGAGGATTTTCCTCATTCCAAATTTCTTCAACAATTTCTTATTTCTACCAACCCAATAAATCTATATTTTCAAACATCTAAACTTGATTAGTAGATTCAAAAGGTTCCCCCTCCAACAACATGCAGTTCATCTTCCTTGTATGGGCTTTTTGTGAGTTAATCAGTCATGGGCAAGCCAATGTGAACTTTGAAGCTCCTGAGCCAATTCCCACAGATAAATCAGAAAATTTGATTTGGTAGCAGTTTGGTCCACACTGTTGCCATGCTCCATATGTAGAAACAGCACAGTTTCTCCCATAATCCACCCCAAGGCCCCCTGGTTGGTCTTGGGGTATATTAGCGTCTATTACCTGTTAAACCACTTCACTCCCTTTTTGGGAGATTCTGCTTATTTAGTCATCTCTTGCACATGTTAATGATAGGGATTCCAGTAGGGTCCACTCTGGTCAAATTCAACTTGGGAGCTCTCCTTCATTCTATTGGACAGAGACTTCCCAATGAGTGGATCCCTGACAGAAAGACAACAGTCCAGTAGAAAGGTCAGAAATAAATATAATAAGGTATCATTTATTGTAGAATATTGTGACTAATATACCATATGGGGAAAGCCACACGGCCACAGGGGGTGGCATAGTGAGGTGTTTCATGTAAGGTCTGAAGCTGAGGAGCAACTCATGCGGGGATCAGCAGGTTGGATTGGCAACACTCCTAATTAGGAGAAAGTGCCCACAATTGGATATTGCCATCAGATTGGTTCATGCCGCTAGATAGTCAAGGGGCCACTCATTGAGCGCCCCCTGTGTATGGTAAGATACATTGGCAGGCAAGGAGGGAAACTCAGTTGCAACACCCCCTGCTTGTCATCAGACACCAGGGTTGGAGTTTGCGGAAGATCTGGGAAGGTCCACACAAACAACTTTTGTGTAGGGATGGCACAGCAGGGGCGCAAGCAATTGTGGTGAAGCTTTTTGGTGTTTCCTTGGGCAGCTTGAAGTCAATAGGTGTGGTTGTCATGGACCACAGCTATCTTGAAGGGCCTAGGTGGTTGGGTTCTAATTTGGCCAAATTGGGGTTGAGGGCATAGACAGGGTCACCTACAGTGTACATGGCCTCAATGTGTTTCCCCCCAATTTGCTTGTGTTCAATATCTCGGGCTTTGGCACGTCACTGGCTCAGGGAGGGAGTAGTCAACAAGGGGGCTTTCCAGGAACCATGGATTGTAATTTCCCTTGTTTTACTCCCGTCAAGCTGTCAGGGGTTCCAAAGGCCAAGGCTCTGGGGCTGAACCCAGTGCTCCTGTTAATTCTTGCTTGTAAGATAAGTAGAACAGTGGGCAGGTGTTCAGTCCACGTGATGTTGGGGTGCTTCTGTGAGAGCTTTTGCAATCAGTTGGACCAGTGAATCATTTAGGCACTCTACATGACCATTGTCTTGGAAATGATAGTGAGTTGTGACTATTCTTTGAAGGGCATTCTTGGCGCAGTACGCCTTCATGACGTGTCCTACAAGTTTGGGTCCCCCATCCGTGATAAGACGTTTGGGCTGCCCAAAGTGGACCACAATTTCTTTGCCAATGGAGCAGGTGATGGTGGTGGTGGTATGGTTAGTGGTTGCTGTCGTGATCTGAGGCGCGGCACAGAGTCACAACAGGAAATCCTAACCCTAGGATTGGATTTGTACTAAGTCTTGTTTAGAATGACAGGGAAGGCTGTGTGATTACCTTGTGGCCCTGATTGAATAATATCTGCTAGATGTGGCTAGAGAGGCACCAAAGTATGTGGAGACACAACGGCAAAATGTGAATAGAACTTAAATTTTATTGGATATAAATATTGGAAATATATACTGTGTAGCTTTACCACAAAACAGTACATGGACGGTAAGATCACTTGCCACAAGAATGAGTGGGGCAAGTGAGTTGCATAGAATCAGGAAGCCAAACAATTGTATTTCCCAATTTGGAGCCAGACTCATTTTGAAGGGCAAAAGCAAAAGAAATAGATTTGTTCTTGAAATAACCCATCAAAGGCAAAATCAAAACATGGTGAATGGCAGCATTCACAACAGTTGCCCACGCTACTGGCCAAAGGGTGAAGTAGTTGATGGCTGTAATGATGTACTTATTGCCTAGTCTGTCTTTGGGGAGAGGTCCAACAATATCAAGGTCCCACTTTTTGAAGGGTTTCATGGCTTTAATGGGCAGGACAGACTTGGGAGAGACAGGTTTAGACATGTTCTTTTTGCACAACACACATGTTTCAAGGAGATCCAAGATGTCTTGGCGCATACACAGCCACCAAACCTTACGTTTCATGATTTCAAAGAGGTTCTGTCCTCTGACATGGCCCAAGGTGCAGTGGTAGTGCAGTATGATGTCCCCTTGCTGTGTGGTGGGAATATAGGGTGTCTTCTCCCCTGTCTCTGTCTGGCAGCAGACGTTATCAGAGTCAGTGATAAACTGGCTTTTATTGTCCATCAGCTTGAAAAATTCATGGAATTAAGATCTCTGTAACAGGTTGCTTCAGGACGTAGATAGAGCATGGGCTAGTCTGAATCCAAGCCATTGTCTCCTGTGATGGATGCTACATACAGCCTGGAGAGGGCGTCAGCTGTGACTTTTTCTTCCCAGGTTTGTACTTAATGCACAATTGGTAGGGGGACAGGCGTTTGACCCAGCCTGCCTGGCATTGTGTCAAGTGGGACTGTGTATTGAAGTACTGGAGCAACTTGTGGTCTGTCAGGACGCAGGGTGGAAAAGTGGCTCCTTCCAGGTAACAATATCATTTCTCAACGCAGTGCACAATTGCTGCTAACTCATTGTCATGTATGAGGTAGCGTTGCTCTGAGTCAGTGAGTTTCCTGGATTTGTATGCCACAGGAAGGAAGACACCTTTGTCAGTTTTCACCTGTAGCACGCCTCTTATGGCTCTGTCAGAGGCATCAGTCTCAAGTTTGTACTGACAGTTCCAATTTGGGAACTGCAATATAGGTGCAGTTGTAAGTCTTTGCTTCAACATCTCAAAGGCTTGATCTCTGGCAGAGGTTCAGTGGAAGCGCTGTTTTGTGTTTAGGAGTTCAGTGAAGGGTGCAATTAGTTCTCTGCAGTTGAGAATAAAATTTTGCATGTAGGCAACTATGCCTAAGAAGGTATGCACCTGGCCCAGATTGGTGGGGGTGGCATACTTGTGATTGCCTTAATTTTGGCAGGGTCAGGTTTTATCCCCTGGGCAGAGATGGTGTGCCCAAGGAATAGGAGCTCTGACTGGAGGAATTTGCATTTAGAAGGCTTGGCCTTCAGCTGGTTTTTACAAAGGGTGTTGAGGATAGCACAAAGGTGTTGGAGATGTGTGGTTTAATCTTGACTGAAGAAAATAATGTTGTCAAGGTACACAACAACCCATTTTCTAATTAGATCTTCAAAGGCTTGGTTCATCAACATGGCAAAGGTGGAGGGAGTGTTAGTCATTCCAAAGTTCATGACTCAACACTCAAACAACCTGTAGTGTGTTTGGAAGGCACTTTTTGCCTTGTCCCCTGGTGCAATGCAGACCTGGTTGTACCCTGTGGTGAGATCAATATTACTGAAGACCTTTGCACCCACAAGCATGTCAGACAGGCCGTCAATTAGCGGTAAGGAGTATTTGTTTTTGAAAGTCACCTTGTTTAGAGCGTGGTAGTTGGTTATCAATCAAAGGGGCCCGTTTTTCTTGACTACAAAGAATACTGCTGCCCCGTATGGAAAGAGGGAGGGGCAAATGAAGCTCTTATCAAGCATGTCCACAAGGTATTGACAAAGAGTCTCATCTTCTTTGCGTGTCAGAATATAAAGGGGATGTGCCTTGGGCAGTGACCCTTGAAATTGGACAGCATGTTGTATTTCTTGGGGAGGATGTAGTTGATCCAGTGTTTCACTGAAGACGTCCTTGTATTCCTTGAGGAGTGTGGCAAGTGCTGGTGGAGGTGAGGTGGTCAAGGGAGGGGACACAGGTGTTTTGGTGTGGATGACTTCAACTGAGCATTTTTTAAAGTCAAGCTTTCCCCCTTGAAGTCATACTTACCTGTTTCTGTGAGTCTGAAAAATACAGTGTCATAGAGTAACTTGCTCATTTGGATAGGATATATCTGGAAGCCCACCCCATTTCTGTTAAGGGTGATTACAGATGTATCCCAGTCAATATAGGGACAGTTGTGCCAAAGCCAGTTAAGGCCAGCAATTACATTGTGGCTGAGCCCTGCCATGATTGGCCCAGAGAGCTTGACCTGAACATTTCCCATTCTCACAAAGAAGGGTACTGTCTCATGGGTAATTGTCACTCTGCGGGAGTCAGCTACTTGTACTGCTTTGAATTGGCTAGGCACCTGGTTGAGTTGTTGAGAATCTGCAAACTCCTGGTTGATCATGGTGTGATTGGCCCCAGTGTCTACAAAAAGTTTATGGGTATTTCCACAGAAACAGAAGGTATAGGCCAAGTGGGTTACTTTATTTGAATAATGGTTTTCTTGGAGAACAGGGTCATCACTATTGGCCTGGAATATATTGAGAATTTCAACATCGTGTACATTGTAATCACAGGAGTTGTCAGGAAGCCAGGAATAGGTAGAGGCATTGGTTGGCTCAGGTCAGAATACGGCTTGAACAGAGGGTAATGCCTACCATAGGATGGGTGCTAACTTGATAATATAGGAAACAGATTGCCCAAGCAAAGACCAGGGCCCTGAATTGGGCACCATAGTGTCTACCATTTCTGTCAAAATAATGTAGAGTACTTCAAACAGTTGGGTGGACGTAGTCTCAGCCGCGTGGGGGTCTTCATTGAGTGGTCAGAATGCGGGGTTAAGGGCGGAGTCATGGGAACAAAGTAGGCAGGCAGATAATTGTACTTGTCTTTGAACAATAAGGGCGACACCTCAATCCTCTTTCCTTCACATCCTATGTATTCAGTTTCTCTAGTCCTTGTCAAGGGATCAGCAATGAGGATGGTCTCCAAGTTGTACTCTGCGTAGGCAGGGTTGGGCGGGTATTTAGTAAAATGAACAGGTCTAAATGGGGCTCCTGGGGGACTGTATAGTGCCTGGAGAGGGTTGGAAGGTTGGTCTCCAGAGGGGGCAGTTTCCTGATGATCTACTTGGCCAGAGTTAAGATGGAAGATCACTAAGACTAGATAAGGTAAGATTTGTTCAAACCAAAGGTTCATAAACTTTATTATCAAAAATGACAATGTGGTCATCACCATACCACCGGGGCTTTTATATCATGGGTTTTTGCTTCTTCAATTTTTGAAGGGTTCTGGTTTGTAGACAAGGCACTGGCAGGGCATGGATCTTGGCTTAAAGTCTTTAGGGCGGCAGATCCAGGTTGTGCCTGCTCTGGTGAATAGAAGTGGCAATGCTTTGTTCCGCTGCCACTGTTCACTATGTCACCTGAGTAGTTCAATTGTATTACCCCTTGTGGACAGAAAACTGGCAGCTGCTGATGGTCATTGGCAGAGTTAACAGTAGGTTTTGTTTTAACCTCCTTAAGACAAGCTACAACCTCTGCATAGGTCTGAATCTTTGGTGGGCAAGGTTGGCAGCAATCTGGTGACCGTTTGGGGAATTGTCCTCAGGAGACTGGCGGGTCTTGGAGTAACTTGGGTTTGTAATTTAATGGGTGGGTGGGTTCCTGTCCACTTTGTATGACTCAAGTAGTCTTTGGAGGGTTGGGGTGCAATTCCAGGGTCTCCAATGTTGATTTTGAACCTCCAGTATTGACGCTTGGCAGGTTGGCAGGTTTCTGTCCCCCCTGTTTGGAGTCATCTATCTCTGGTGGTCCAGGGCTTGACCCAACTAGCAGGTGGGCGGTTCCCTGTCCACTCTGGTCAACATAAGGCTTTCCCTGAGACCCATGTTTCAATTCCCAGGTTTTCAATACAAGTATTGAAATGCCATTAATGACAGGGGTTCTTTGCAAGGAGGGATTGAGAGTGGGGGTCAAGTGGGGTTACAGAACCTCTCATATCTAAAACCCCAGGCTTTTCCTGGGTCCTTTATTTGAGCCAATTGGAGCTCTCTCTTGCAAGAACACTTAACCCCATTCTCTTGTTGGCGGGACTGACGGTGGCCCACCTGATTGTGGGCACTGCCAGGTGCGGGACAAGATTGAGTTGGCACATTGTTGGATCTGTAGAAGTCCATTAAATCCTTATTATTGGCCTCCACAATGGCCTTGTAGCAGCCATCAATTGAGGTACAACAGCCATGGGAACCCACTTGAAGATATGAGGCTTGAGCTCATTGACAATTAGAGTGAGGAGCATGGCATTCCCGTCAGTGACGGCTTCTGGGGCGGCAACAAGGGCTTGTTGCCAAGCTGAAAGGTATTAAGGGATGGAAATGGTCTGTTTAATGGCCAGGAGAGGAGTTCCAACCACAATGGGTGAAAAGATTTCACTGTAGTGGGATTTTGCGGCGTCCCTGAACAACGCCCAAGTTGTCAGGGTTGGCAATTCTTTCCCCCCTCAAAACCTGGGCCCAAGAGTGAGATTCAAACCCTGACCCTGAATTCCTGTGGGCTGCCGGCCCTATGGACTAAGGGACTGCCCACCCGCGTTTTCCTGGGACTGAGCCTCCGCAAGCTGAAGCCCCTGCTAAGTCCCAAAGTCAGAATACCAGCACAGACTTGACTATGGTGGTGCCCAAGGGGGAGCTTCTTGAATTGCCTTATGAAGGCAGAAAATTTTTCTCTGTGAACTTCATGAACTTGAAGTCCTCTCAGGTAACCAATCAAATTCAACTGCCAAAGGAAAACACAGGCCCTGGGACCAACCCTGTGACCACAGCCCAAAATCAAGAAAATCAAGTGACAAATTTGTACATTCTAACCAATGAGAGAACACCCAGCTGAGGTGCCATTTTGCTGCTCCTGCTCCTGCACCTGGGCCTCCTGGCCACCCACCTGCATTTTCCTTGATATTTTGATGAAGCCCTTATGAAAAATACCAAGTTTGGAGGCAGGATGCTATATATGACTAAAGATTTTGCGCTCAAACCTTATTGCCATTTTTGAATAAAGGTTATGTTATTTTGGCTTACACAGCTACTGCCTTATTTGTATTTGCCATCTATCAATTCAGTACAATATCTCCTGGCCCTCCACCTGCAGCTTCTTTCCCCAGGTATACTCTTTGGCCCTGTCTACTTCACCAGATATCCTTTAAAACCTGAATATAAGGATTACACCCCGGAAAATATACTCAAACTCAACCCATTGGCCCGCATACAATCTGCAGTTAGATACAACTGTCAAGGCCTGTGGATATTTTCAACACCCAAGTTGTTCAGAGGGAAATTTAACTATCTTCCTGCTTACAAGCTCTGCATGGAACCACCTGTGACCTCCAAGCCTATGCCCACTTCCTCACCCAACCTCCCAACTGACCACACTGGCAAGCTGTTTGGGATTGTGTACATCACCCTCACAGGGGTGATTGTCACTATAATCCCTGCCACTGGCCCATGGTCCTGGGTGGGAAAGTCTGTCTCCTATCTTTTTAAGTTAGCTCCTCTCTTGTGGTGGGCTTTACTTGCAAAAAACCCAGCCCAAGTTACCCCAGAAAACAACAGGCCGGCTGCCCAAGACTGGCTTCCTGACACAAGTGACATCTATCTCTTGGCTTGCCCAATTGATAAAACCACTGCAGCAAGCCTTGTAAGGCGCCCAGATGCAGTGGCAACCCACATGGGCTCAGGCACTTGTCAGATACAAATGCTAGTTTTGGTAGAATGGAGCCAGCTAAAAATGTCAGGTCCTTCTACATCACCCGCAAAAGACTCAATCTGGAGGTTTAGAATGTGTTGCAAAAGATCCAATTGGAGCAGGCAACACTTGTGCTGCACTGCCCAAGACAGAGACAGTTGTACATGCTTGTGAGCACCAGCTGGTCTTGGTAGATAACATACCCTTCTGGGATGTCCCTCTCAGGGATTGGAAGGAAAGTTTCTTGATGGGGAGTAGCCATACAGCCTGTACTCCGTCCTTTCTTGGGGGAATTTTTCTCTTAGGTAGGTTGTCAACCTACTGCTGCTACCACTGTCACAACTGAACCAATGAGCAATCATTATTTGATTGGGAAAGACAACAGTTTGATAGAAAGTACAGAAATAAATAGAATAAAGTGTTGTTTATTGTAGAATATTATGATTAATATACTATATGGGGAAAGCCACAAGGCCACAGGGGATGGCATAGTGGTGTGTTTCATGTAAGGTTTGAAGCTGAGGAATAACTTGTGTGAGAATCAGCAGGTCAAATTGGCAACACTCCTAATTAGGAGAAAATGCCCCCAATTTGATATTGCCATTAGATTGGTTGATGCCGTTAGTGTAAGGTCTTGTCCAATAAGGCACAAGATTATAAACTATACTGTGTAAAGCATTTGGATTTAAGTTTAAAAGATATAGAAAAGTAGGCACAGTTTGCAGAAGTATTTTTAAAAGACCTGCCAAAAACTTATGATTAGACACAAAAGGTGTCATAGAGTTAACTAATCCTAAACAAACTATATAATTAAGGTGTTAAATAAAGATTTTTTTGTAATCAAAGGTATATTTACGTCAGGATATTCCCCATGGGAATATCTCAACA
Organism: Entomophthora muscae; assembly: GCA_014839935.2. Lineage (NCBI taxonomy): Eukaryota > Fungi > Entomophthoromycota > Entomophthoromycetes > Entomophthorales > Entomophthoraceae > Entomophthora > Entomophthora muscae. The sequence goes on along the minus strand of QTSX02005082.1, from coordinate 199,233 downwards.
TGAAACTAGTCAAATTATCCCTAATGTTAAAAAATGGTGACAACAAGCTAAATGCTTGTTGTCTGGCTATCTCCATTCTAATTGTGCTAGCTGTTTAAACTCTGAAAGCAAATTTAGACCTAACAACGTATCTATTCTAAACTAAGCTTTTTTTAAAAAAAAGATGATAACATAAGTAAATTTCAAAGTTATAATTTGAAAATGAAAATGTAAAATTGAAGTAGAAAAAAACCTGTGAATAGTGATTAGGGAAACCACTTAGAATTTCAGCTTAAAAAGCTTACTTCCCTGGTGTCTTTATTCATATGGCATGAAAAGCCAAGCTCTGGAGAAGATCTTCATTGGCAAGGAGTTTCTTGACAGCTTGATTTGATAGACAAAAGGAGAACACATTGTAGTGGGGAAAAATTCTGGCAACAGCAAGCCAAAGATCTGCATACTTCAGGGGAAGAGAACGGCGGTTGCATAAGCAAAAGATAAATAAAAGAAAGAAACCTATATTAAAATAGGAATTATAAAGAAAAATCAATAGCTGCACACACACAGGAGTAAAAGCAAAGCAAACCTGAGAGAAAAAGCAAAAACAAACACGGGGCAAGCAAAAAGAACAAGGTAAGTTTGATTTAAAACTACTAATAATAATCTACTTGAACTTAAGTTCAAAATAGAATTTGACTTATTTAAAATACTGCCCTTTTGGGGCAGGGCACATCAGTTAGATACGTCAAGGGGCCACTCATTGAGCACCCCTGTGTATTGTAAGATAGGTTGGCAGATGAGGAGGAAAACTTGGTTGAAACACTTGGGTAGCTCTACCACTAAAGTGGGCTTAGTCTCTTGCTCCCCAGGACTATCCTCTAGATCTTCTTTGATGACCTTAAGGGACGGCACATAGGGTTTTTGCTGGGTTCCAACCATGCATAGTAGATGGGTAGCACTCCCCTCATCTATACCTCCCCATGTACGGCCCAGAGCTGGTTGAAGATGTTGGGGGACCTGGAAAAGTTTACATTGGATATCCATAGCTCCAGATCCCTGCACAGCTTCAGATGACGCTTGGGTGCACAGATTGTTATCCCACCCTCAGCCTCCTCACAATTTTTACCCAGCAAGAAGCGGGACACATCATTAGCATACTTGACTTGATCATCAATGGCAGAGCCGTTTTCTGCTTCTGGATTGTTGAACAGGATGAAGACATCTCTCATCCTTTTGGTTATAAACCTGATGAGCTGAGGATAGGTATGGACTATTGGTTGCTGAGCATGGGTAGCTATGTCAGAGGGGGCGGGTAATATTTATGTGGGATGTTGGTTATGGTCCACTGCTTCATTGGTGTCCAGATCTGCTGATCCTTTTATCTGTGGCTATGGACAATTGTTTCTGATCCCCTGGCACTCTATTGTTCCCCAGATACCCTTTTGGCGGCATGAACCTCTTCTTTTGGCTACTCTGCCTTACCTGGGTGCTTTTACATTTTGACCTGGTCAAATACCTAAATAGTTAAGAGTTGACAACAAGTTTGAAGCTTACCTTTAATTACAATGGGGTTCAAACTCAAAACCTTACACTAAGAACAGGTAGTTTAAAGCTTATCTCCACTCTTACCGCAAAGTCATAATTTAGGTTTCAACTCAGGGGTTCTCTCACTTTGCTTGCTCTTCAGGGCTGTATTGCCTCCTGACCCAGCCTTGCCTCCCCCCTTGGATTTCTAGACAAACTTTAAGAATTTGGTTTGCTGCTCACCTCTCTCTAAATTCCATTACCAATCTATCCATCTGGCCAGATTCCTTAGCCACACTAAGTTGGCTTCTTGGCTTGAACCCTGGCCCTCAAAGGTTCTCCTTGAATCTCAAGCCAGGATAAGCAGCTTGGGTTTTCTTGGTATTGGATTTAGGTTGCATGTCAGAGAGCCAACCTGTAGAAGGTTTAGACAGGTCATCAGGGGGTTGTCCAGCAGGCATAGAGGGGATGTCCCACCACAGGGTAGGGGCTAGCTTCACAACATAAGAGCACAATTTTCCTAGCAAGGACCAAGAGCCATTGTCAGGTACAATGGAATCAACAAGGCCAGTGAGAGTAATATAGAGGACGCCAAATAGCCAAGTAGAGATTGTGTTGGAAGCTGTGACGGAAATTGACAGATAGTAAGATTAGGTCTCCATGTGGTGGGAAATTACTACCCAAATCTGCATAGAGCTGATGATCAACTATCAATGAAGCTGCAAATACTGGCTTGTAAAATTTCCAAAGGATACACTGGGGTTCAACAAGATGATTAAAACCAGCCAGAAGGGTCCCAGATAGATGTCCTGCAAAAGGAATAAAGTGTCTTCTGTATAGGACTTGGGGCATTAAGATGGTAGAAATTTCTCAGTTTCAGATTTGGCAGGAAAGACACCAATATTCTGAGGAAATAGAGTAACATTAGGAGGCGCTGACAACTGTCAGGATTCTCATTTTCATCTGCTTTTATGAAGCTTCAGATTTTCATTTATTCCAATACTTGGACACTACTACAGACCAGCAACTTATTCATTTTTACTTTTCTTCTATTTTCCTAAATTTTGGTTCAAAGTTAAAGCCTAAATCTAAGGTTAATTCCCTTTTCAAAGCTTACCTTATGTTTCTATGAGTTTCAAACTCAGAACCTATACATTTTGATTAGTTTATCTTAAAGCTGAACCCTTATATTTTGCTTCCAAGCTTAAAATTAAGCTCAGGCATGTTTTTTCTTTGGTCCTTAGCTATTTTCACTTAATCAAGCAACAACATCACCTGCTCTTGCTCCTAATGCCTGCTTTTTTCTAGTCTCTATTGTCTAGCTTCTTGAAGTTAAGCCTAACACACAATGTTTCCATCAATTTTACTTAATATTGGTTACCCAAGCCTTCCTTTTTTGAACCCCAATTTCCCCAAGTTAATAAAAAACTTGGTTCTGCAGTCTCAGCTCTAAGTTGAAATTGTTTGACTTGCACCTCAAAGGTACTTGTTAGGTTTTGTGGCTTGTGTTTTTTCTCTTTCAACCTTTTTACCTTGCATCTTTTCTCCTTTTGAAATCCTAGTTTTTTATTATTTCTTTTGATTATCTCTACCATCAGCTAGGAAACCTTTATAGTGGAACCCATAATTTAATTTTTAATAGTTTTAATCCTCCAGATAGTGCTGATCATTATCCTGACCTTGAAATCAATTTCTTAACCCAGTCTTCTGTTATTAAGACTGGACTTTATTTCATATTCTTAGGCTTGATTAACCGTCTTAGTCCATACTTTATGTCCTATAAATTTCTAGGAGCTTTAGTTCAATTATTGTTGCAAACATTACACAGCTTTCTATACTTAACCAACATTAATATTATTGGGTTGAAGGCTCTAGTTTACAATAATTTATCCTAAGCCCTCTGACCTTACAACGACAAAGTACCCAAGACAGAACCCCATCTTCCCATAATTTTTTGACTAAAGATCATGTTATATGGAATGTAGAGAGTAAATCAACTACTGGATGCATTGCTTAAAATAAATTTAGACCAGGGGAATATTTGGTTTATTAATTAGTTTAGGGAGGACATAACTCTTAAGAGTTCAACTGTGAAAATTTTCCAATATGTACCAAATTTTGACTCAGCAATACCACCTGAATCCATGGCTTCTATTCTGTCTACATCATCTAGAGAGTACTTTGTTCAGTACGCAAAAAACCCTTGAGTGATTAATTTATGTCAAATGTTCCAATAAATGAGGTTGTATTAAGTAACTCTCAGATTACGTCTATTTATCAGTGTCAACTTGTACAGGGTATTCAAATCCAGCTGACAACCCAGGGCGGCAGTATCCTATTTCTAATCAACAGTTTGGTTTAAATCTGTCAAATTGGCTAAATTGGTTAGTAGTTTGCCATACTTTCAAGATTTTCAATTAGGACAGGCAATACCAGGCATTATGAAAACTACTGTGAAATTACCCTCTGCTTTAGGCCAAGGAACAATACCCCCATCAGGAAGGTGGGACAGGGAGAATTCTTGTGAGAAGGAGGAAGTTTTATTGCTGCCAAGGTAGGCTCAGGATGACCAACAGTAGTAGGATTACAGTGGTGCTGTAACTGTGCTGTTTTAGCAGAGCTACAAGGGGGAAAATATTTGGAAGCTATATAATTATCTTGATTTGGAGATGTAGATTATATTTTTTTGCTGGATCATCTTAAGAGGAACATGATTATATAGATCATTCAGTTAGATGGTGAAGGGGGTGGCTTGTTCCTGGTAAAGGGTCAGGAGCAAAACCAAGTCATCCACCAAATAAGATCATCATTTGTTCATGTTGTCAATTTTGGGAATTTGAGTCAACTTCCTTGTTTAGCTGCGGGTCACCAGGAAATTGGATTGTGAGTCTCAAACCCGCTTAGTAGGAACCTTGTTGGTGAGTCAACCCTGCTGTTTTGACAGTGGTAAAACTCTTGGATGAGATCAGGGAAATTGGAGCAGTCATAGTGAAGAACCCAGGGATTTTTGAAATCAGGATAACCCTTCCAAGACACCAAATACTCAAGTCAACAACAGTTCTTACAGGAATCCAGAATGCAATTCAATTCATACTCAGGCTCTCCTTCTACTAAAATGGGTTGGGAAGAAGCCACCTCAGTACCACAGAAAGGAATGAGAAGACATTCATGAAAGGTGTAGAAAATCTTGAAAGAGGGAGGTAACTCTAACCAATTGGCAGAGGGACCAATCTGGCGTTCAGCTTTTAAAGGACCAACTTGCTTTGGACACAACTTGCAACATGGTACCTTCAACTTCATATTACAGCATCAACCATGACCAGATCAACTGGTTGGTACTGTAAATTTAAAACCTGAATGTAAAAAGGCAGGATTGTCAAATCCTTGGTCCAAATTTCAAATCACTTTTGCAGGCAACTCAGCTGAGTGAAAATTAAAATATTTAATAAAATCAACCATTTAATTTGACCTTTTGTGATTTATTTAAATTGGCAAATTTCAAATCCCTTGAGCAGATAACTCAACTAACAAAAGACAAAACACAGCAAAAAAAATTCAGGATACATGAATCAGACATGTTGGATTCTAATGTACAATTTGAGATTTCCTGTATGTCAAACAAATCATAGACATTATGTAAAATTAACAAATCTGAAATTGCGGGATTGTCAAATCCAAGAACCAAATTTCAAATCAAAAATGATGAATTTGAAATAAATATAATTTATGGGTGTCTCAAAAAGGATGCTAAAGGATCTAGAGTGGATTTGTGCTGATTCTTTTAGGAATCATAGGCATTTTCAAAAATCACCATATTCCATTTTAGATGCTTGATTACAGTAGATTTTAAAAAATTCTAATAATAAAATACAGTTTATATTACAATATATTTTTATCACATTGCCTTTTCCTTGGTGTGTTGATAGTTCATTTTATGTTGATAAAGTGCTTACATTTAATTTGATAGTTTCACCTCCAGTTGCCTTGGCAATAGGAAATCAAGTTGCCTCCACGAGGCCAGCTGTGGTCACAGAGGTGACTTGATTTTCTATCATCAAGGCAACTGGAGGTGAAACCATCCAATTAAACGTAAGCATATTATCAACAGCAAATGAAATATCAACACGTCAAGGAAAAGACAACATGATAAGATAGATTGTAATATATAATTCTATTTTATTATTAGCGTTTTCTAAAATCTACTGTAATCAAGTATCCTAAATAGCAATACATGAATACATAGTGTAGTAAACTGATGGTTTATCTTTCCCCCTACTTTCTTCCTTGAAACTTTTAAAAAAATTTCCTTGTTCAGGAGGGTAGCTCATATATCATTATATGGTTTTGTGGTTGCTATATTAGTGATTTAGAGTGCAGAATATTGCATCATTTCCAGTTTAGAAAATTTTACATTCCACTTAATTCCATGTCTAAACATGGTTGTTGAGATTGGATTTTTCATTTGATTTTATCCAGAGTGGAGCTTCTTGATTTGGGTTGATTGGGTTGATTTGTCCTAGTTTCTTAATGTACATTCAATTTGGATTCCAGTTCCTGCAATTAATATATGAGTTTACTAGTGGCATTCAAAAGTGATGTGAAATATGGTTCTTGGATTTGACAATCCTGCAATTCCAAAAAACATAGTAAACTTAATGAAAATGGTTGATGGATTTGAACACTTCAAATCTGATTCCAGTTAATTCATCTTTTTCATTGAAAATATGCAGTTTGACTTGAACTTTGCAAAGTGTCTATGAGTTCCCGCATTTTTAAAAATCCAAATAAAAATACAAAGAATTCAATTTAATTAAAAAAGGCTATCCTGCAAAAGTGATTCAAAAATTGGACCAAGGATTTGACAATCCTGCATTTTTACGTTCAGGTTCTAAATTTACAGTAGGTGAGACCCTCCTGGTGCATACAATATGTGTGTTCCTTGTAAGTTGTCACAGCAGCAGCAAGAGTAATCTGGAGCTCCTGATGGACCTGCTTTAATGCAGCAGCTTGATCAGTTGCAGCCTCTACGTTGCTAACCAGTCTGGGACTCATGTTGAAAGACAGGTTATAACCCACATTAGCAAAGAATGATGATACCTGAGTTGATGTGTTTGAAGCGTTGTTATATGTGAACTCTGCCATGGGTAGGCTTGAACACCAATTATTCTGCCGCACATTGGTATAGCAACATAGATAAACCTCCAAATTTTGGTTTATCCTCTCTGTTTTTCTGTTGGACTGGGGATGAAAAGCAGTGGAGCAACACAACTTGATCCCCAGAATCCCAGTGAAGGCTTCCCAAAACTGAGCAATAAATTGAGGTCCACAATCACTTACTATATCCATTGGGAGGCCATGCAGTGAGAAGATTATGTTTACAAACAACCTTCCTGTCTCCACCAATGTAATTATTGTTGTGCAAGGAATAAAATGTGTCATTTTTGTAAACCAATCCACCAACACCATGATTGCATTGAACCCAACAGAGTCAGGGAGTTCTCCAATGAAATCTACAGATAATGACATCCAAGGCCCTGCAGCTGATTGTAATGGAACCAACAATTCAGTAGTCTTCTTTCTGCTTTCCTTGGACCAAACACACACCAAGTAATCTCAAACATGGGCTGCTACCTGCATCGTCAGATCTTTCCAAGAAAACTATCAACAGATAAACTTAACTGTCTTTTTTTCCCCTGGGTGACCTGCCATAGGGCAAGTGTGATGTGCTTCCATGATTTTGTACTGGATAGTTCCCTCTGGGATCCATAGACAGCCTTGGTGATAATGCACTGACCCTATCCTGTGATATCCCTGTGGCTGGCCAACTGGATGCTCACAGGCTAATTCCAATAACCTTTCATAACCCTTAGACAACAGCTGTAAGAATTTGACCTTGGAATATAAGTCTATATCTGCACCCTCTGCTAAGGACAGGGTGGCAAGTTTAGCAGGCAGAGTCAGCACAAAAAAGACCACAGCTACATCTGGAATCAGAGTATATGTGTTGAACTCAGCATCTAAACTTGCATCATTGAGGTGAGAAGGCTTCCTGCTCAACGCATTAGCCAAGTGGCTGTATAGTCCTTTAATGAACTGGTAATAGAACTTGTATTTTGCCAAGTCATCATACCATCTAGATTGACAACCCAACAAAACCATGGGTTGGCAATAATACAAGAGGGCCTTATGATCAGTTCTTACTGTAAATGGATGGTGTGCCAAAATCAGATGATGATGCCACTCTTCAGAGATTCTACAACCGCCAACAATTTCTTGTTTTAGATAATATACTTCCATTTATGTGCCTCAATTTTCCAAGAGAAATACCCCACAGGTTGTTGTGCCCTGCCCCAAAGGGCAGGCTTTTTAATGACTATAAGTTAAAGTTTGAACTGCAGTTTGAATTAGAATTTAGTTGTTATTTATCAATCAGCCTTTTACCTTGATTTTTGCTTGCTTCAGGATTTGCTTTTTGCTTTCACGTGCTCACACACAGTTTCTTGATTATAATTTTTATAAATTACTATTCTTAAATAGGGGTTTTCTCCTTTCTTTTGCTGCTTACGCAACTGCCACCTTCTTCCTTTCAAGCTGCAGATCTTTTGGTTGCTGTTACCATCATTATCTTCCCCAAATTCACCAGGTGTTTTAACAGGTCTAGCAATTTTGCCTGCCCCAAACTCTCTGTTTCTCCTTAGTGATCTTCTCTGATGATCTTCTTTTTTATCTATGAATAAAGGCCTTATAAGAGTAAGCTTTTAAGCTGAAATTCTAAGTGGTTTTTCCACAAATCACTATTTACAGGGGTTTTCTTCAATCTTTTAAATTTACTTCTCAATCTTAAATCTTTTTAAATTTGAAATTATATTTTTAGTCATATCTTTTTGAAATTTACTTTTAAGGTTATAGTAAATACATTTTTGATCAGATCTCAAATTCTTCTAAATTTGCTAGTGTTTTGATAGCTAGGATAATTAAGATGAAGATAGACTAACAACAAGCAATTGGCTTGTTGTCACTATTTTTTATATAAGGGATAATCTCTCTACTTTTATGTTAAGATACTCTCATGGGAAATATACCAATGTAGATATCCCTTTAGTTACCAATGAATCTTTATGTAATACATTATTTTATGCAGTTTGTTTAGGTTTAGTGAAATCAATGACACCTTTTGTGGAAAATAATAAGTCTTTAGCAGGCCTCCTAAAAGTTCTTTTTCAAACAGTACCCACTTTCATTTACCTTTTAAATCTAAACCCAAATGCTTTACACAGTATAGTATATAATCTTACACCTTATTGGGCAAGACCTTACACAGGTCTCTCAATACCATTACTAGCAGTTTTCAGCAACACCCCTGCCACAGTGTATTTAGAAGTGTATGTGTATTCTACAAACAAAAGCTCTGGATCTACATGATGCAATTTAGGAGACAACAAAAGGAGAGCCTTGACTGCCAAGAATGCTTTCACACACTCAGGCGTCCAGACCAGAGTTGTCTTCCCACTGGCTGAATACAAGGGGCCGCTGCTTCAGACAGATGTGGGGCAAACTTCTTTAAGAAAGTACAGGTACCCAAGAAGCTCAAAGCTGAGATACAGTCACAGGAGCTGTGTAATCACAAACTGCTGCCTCCTTATTGGGGGCAATAGTGTGACCATCCTCAAAGATAATTTTCCCTAAAAAGATAATCTTATATTTAAAGAATTCACACTTACTTTGCTTAATGAGCAAGTTAGCCTGGAGGATACACTCCACCATTGCTGACAAGTGGGCCTTATGGGACTTTTCATCCAGAGAAAACACCAAAACGTTGTCCCTGTAAGCAATGGTACATACCCCCAGTAGGTCTCCTAGAACCAAATCTATCAACCGCTGAAAGTATGCAGGGGCATTTTTTAACCCAAAATGCATAGTACATAACTGAAAGATGCCTTTCTTGATTCTGAATGCAGTCAGACCCTCCATTCCTTCTGCTGTCCTAATATGATTGAACACATTAAAAATATCAAGTTTCACAAAACACTTAGCCTTTTTAATGCAGTAAGAGATTTGAGCTTCCAGAAGTAAAGTGTAGGGATCTAGAATAGTGATATTGTTAAGGTTTTCATATTACACTCATGGTCTTAGCAGTTCATCTGGCTTTTGGACAAACAACAACAGAAAACAGATTGAAAAAGCCCCTTTAAAAATGTAAGCTTTTGCCAAAAAATCCTAAGTCTACTCCTCCAAACATGCGTCCCCCTTCAGAGTTAATGGTTAAATTGGAGAAGCAATGCAGATGAGATCAACAGTGACCTTAAATACAAAGTCAAACTGAGTATACTTGGGAAGAACCTTGCCCCTAGTGGCATCAAAAGACGCTGACCAAGGTTGAAGGCATACCAGCAAATCTGAACATAAAGGCATGGGAACAGAAACCGCCTGGATAGTCTGGGAAGACTTCTTCAACTTGGACATCCCCAATAATGGAATGAAAATGATAAAACCCAAAGAATGGTCAACCTGAAATTTTTTTCCTTGAGAAGAGTTGACACATTATGATCCTGCCACCACCCCATCCCCAAGATGATAGGGTACATGAGAGTAGTGCATATGGAGAATCAAGCAGTAAAGGGCTGACCTGAAACAAAAAATGTCACTGGCTTCTTAAATTGGAAAGACAGGAACTTTTGACAGTTTCCTTCTCTGACCAGCATACCAGGATGGTACTTTAGTTGCAACAGATCTGCGGTCTCTACACTTATGAAATTTTCAGAAGCACCAGTATCCATCAAAATTTCAGGACAGAAGATAGTTTGGCTATTAGCAATGCTACCATAAAACAAGAAGTAACAGAAGTAGATTTATTTGCTGAAAATGAAGCAACCTCAAAAAGATCCTGCTTCTCTTCAGTAGCTAAGACTGCAGCTAAGGAGGCAGGATGCTCCTGAAAGTAACGTTCAATTGTTTCTTGAATTGCCTTGGGAAGAACAGGGTAGTCACAGTCAATAGAAACCATTGATAACTCTCTTGCTTCAATAACAGACAGCTTAGTTGAAAGCACGTGTCACAACATAGCCAGGGAACTTTCAGAAGTTGCTGCAGCAACTACCTCATCACCATCTGCTGGTTTATTCAAGATTGTCAACTAAGGATAAGAAGATATACACAAGGCGCACTCTTTAACAGGATCAGCAGAAGTTACAGAAGGATGAGAACCAGAAAACCAGGAGCAAGCATAGAGTTTGGCTTTAATTGTCAACACATCTTTTTTGGTAGTGGAAGGATTTGAGATCAGAGAAAGGATTTGGCTTACCAGGGCCTCAGTTGTGGTTAACAGGGAATCCCAAACTGCCAAGTCCTGGCCAGTCTGGTCAACTGCTAACCACACTGCTGAGAGCTTATTGACCTCAGGGACATCAATCATGCAACAATAAGCAAGAAACTGAGTAGGGAATATCAACAGAGGACTAGTGCCCTGATGAAATATGTACAACTTTTGGTAGACTTTTAGCTCCTCATTTGATACACACACAGTATTTAAAAAAGGGTACAAGGATGAACTCTCAGTTAACACATGTGAATTGCACTCCTTTGTGGACAACAACCATTTACAGGCATCCATCAAAACCTTTTTCATAACATGATAAACCTGAGATTTATGACTAAGGGTGGAGCCAGAATAAGATGAGAAAGCCAAAGCAACTTTGCGGAAAATTTTGTTAGTTGGCAGAGCAGGATAATAGTCTGGGCAACAAAATAACATGACACAACAGAACCAGGAAACAGCAGAACCTGTCTCAACCACCACAACCAGAGAAGAAGATCACAGATTAAAAAACAATTCAAACTGAAAGCTCAAGAAAAAGCTTATACAGATGAACATTTTAAATGTGGATATCTTAATGGAATAGGAGAAGAGAAACACAGTTTCATGAAAAACTGCTTCCAACAACTTAGACGTAGAAGAGTTGAGTAATGTGACAGAAATTGATGGATAGTAAGAAGAGGTCTCCATGTGATGGGAAATCACCACCCAAATCCACATAGAGTTGATGATTAGCCACCAACAAAGCTTTAAATATTGTTTTATAAAATTTACAAAAGATACACTGGGGTTCAACAAAATTATTAAACCCAACTAAAAGAGTCCTAGATAGATGGCCTGCAAAAGGATTAAAGTTTCTTCAGCGTAGAACTCTGGTCATTGAGAAGGTGTGAATGTCTCAGTTTCAGATTTGGCAGAAAAGACACCAAGATTCTGGGGCATTGGAATAATGTTAGGTGACACCAACAATGAATAACTCAAAGCAGGATGTCATGAATGACGTTTCAATACTTGTATTTAAAGCCCAGGAATCAAACCCTGACCCTCTGAAGACAACTTGAGTCACCCAGGATGAATGTGGACCCGCCAAACTGGTGAATCACAGACTTGAGTTGTTGAATTATCCTGCAACCCGCTAGCTTGCCAAAGGAGATTCCCCAAATGTTCACCAGATTACCACTAACCTTGTGCCGCTAAAGACCTACACAGAGGTTATGACTTACCTAAAGGAGATTAAGATAAAGCCTACTACTAGCCCCGCCAATGAGCATCAGCTAATGCAAGTATCTCATCTAGAATGGGTAATGTAATTGGCTGTCTCAGGTGACATAGTGAACAGCAGTGGTGGAACAAAGCATCACCACTTCTGTTCACCAGAGAAAGCACAACCAGGATCCACTGCCCTCAAACCCCTAAGCCAAGATTCATGCCCTGTCAGCAAATCACCCATGAGCCTGAAGTCTGCAAAAATTGAAGAAGCAAAATCACTGGGTATAAGAACCTGGCGGTATGAGGATGACCCTATTGTCATTTTTGATAATAAAGCTTTATGAACATTTGGTTTGGAAAAATCCTACACAATCTAGTTTTAGTGATATTTCATCTTGTCAAAACCGCAGGCTCAACCCGCCAGCAAGGTTCCAACCAAGAGGGTTTGTGACCTGCAATCCAATTATCTGGTCACTCAAAGCCAGACTAGGAAGTCAACTCAAATTACCAAATCTAACAACACAAACAGATGATGATCCTTTATGGTGGATACCTTGTTTTGGCGCTTGACTCATTATCAGGATCAAGCCACCCCCTTCTTCCATCCAGCCATGTGATAACCAATCATGTTCCTGTTATCCTTGATTTACATGAACTATATAATCATTATCTCACAATAAAGATTATTATCTATCTTCTAAATATTTTTCCCCATGTAACTCTGCTAAAACAACACAGTTACAACAATTTCAACTCTAGCCAGGTAGACAACCAGGGAACTGAACACTCTAGAGATATCAGTATTCACCTTTTCTATAGCTTCTATTTTGTTTTTATTTACTTGCTTTTTCTGGCTTGTAAGTTCTTAGGATTGCCTTCCATTTCATTCTATTTATCATCCTCTTACTTTTCCCTTTCTTTTCCACCTTTGGGTTTCAAAATAGGCCTTATAAAGGCCTAGTTATGACCTAAATACTGATTAGTTTCAGTTTCAAACTCCCCTTACCTCTGCACCTGGTTTCAAACCCTGGACCTATTTGTGGAATTATTAGAAGTTAGTCTGAAATGCTTACTTTTGCTTTACTCTTGATTTGCGTTTTTTGAGCTTCAGACCCATTTTTTCCTGAATTTTTGCTTGCTTTACCATCAAAGACAGTCACTGTAACTGCCTCTTCTCCTCCCGGTCACCCTTTAACTGGGTTTAGCTTAACTAAGCTAGACTACAATTTCTGATTCCTTACCTTAGTTTTTCATGCATGTCTTCTAACCATTTTTGGTTAAAACTCTTTACACCATTCCTTGCACCTCAATTAACAGTGCACAATAAAAAGGCTTGGTTTTCCAGTCTCAACAACAAGTTGAGATTGTTTGACTTGCACCCCAAAAATTTACTTGTTAAGTTTTGTGGCTTGTGTCTCCTTTCCAATTTTAGTTTAAGTTTTTAAATCTTTGATCTTATGATTCCTTTTGACTTTCTGCTTCACCAGCTAGGTAATTTTTATAGTAATACCCACAATTTGATTGTTGATAGTTTTAATCCTCCCACTAGTAGTGAGCAATTCCCAGACTTAGAAATTGACTTCTTGACCAAATTGTCAGTCATTAAGACTGGACTCTATTTTATTTTCTTAGGGTTAATCAACTGCCTCTGTCATGAATGATATTTCAATACTTGTATTGAAAACCCAAGAGTCAAAACCCAGTTCCCTGAAGGCAGATCAAACCCTCCAGGACAGACCAAGACCCACCAATCTGTTAAATCACAGGCTCAAATTGTTAAATTACCCTGCAACCCACCAGCCTGCTATGGAGAATTCCCTGAATAGATGCCAGTCTGCCGCCAAACTGGTGCCAATAAAGACCCATACCTGCAAAGGAGATGTAACCTGGCTAACAGAGGTTGGGGAAGGACCTACTGCCAACCTGCCCAACACCAATACTGGAGTTTTGAAACCAACATTAGAAACCCTGGAATCAAACCCTGACACTCCAAAGACTACTCAAGTCACACAAAGTGGATGAGAGACCGCCCACTTGTTAAATTGCAAACCCAAGTTAACGAGTTAGTCCGAGACCTGCCAGTCTCCCAAGGACAATTCCCCAAATGGTCACCAGATTGATGCCAACCTTGAGCCACCAAATATCTGAACCTATGCAGAGGTTGCAGCTTGCCTTAAGGAGGTTAAAACAAAACCTATTTTTAACTCTGCTAATGACCACCAGCAACTGCCAGCCTTCCATCCAGAAGGGGTAGTACAATTGAACTACTCAGGTGACATAGTGAACAGTGGCAGTGGAACGAAGCATTGCCACTTCTATTTGCCAGAGCAGGCACAACCTGGATCTGCCACCCTCGAGACTCCAAGCCAAGATCCATGCCCCGCCAGTGCCTTGTCTGCAAACCTGAACCCTGCAAAAATCAAAGAAGCAAAGTCCCATGGTATAAAAACCCTGGCGGTATGGTGATGACCACATTGTCATTTTTGATAATAAAGTTTTATGAACCTTTGGTTTGAACAAATATTACCGTATCTAGTCTTAGTAATCTTCCATCTTAATTCCAGTCAAGTAGACTACCAGGCTGCTGCCCCCCCCAGAGACCAACCTGCCAAACCGCCCCAGGCATTATACTGTCCTCTGGGATCCCCCTTTGGACCTGTGCACTTTACTGAATACCCCCCCAACCCGGCCTATTCTGAGTACAACTTAGAAACCATTCTCATTGCCGACCCCTTGGCAAGGACTAGAAGTACCAACTACGTAGGACACAAAGGAAAAAGGATTGAGATACCGCCCTTATTGTTCAAAGACAAGTACAAATACCTACCAGCGTACTTTGTTCCCATGACTCCGCCCTTAACCCCTAGACTGGACCGCCCACTGGAACCCCCTGCCGCCGCCGAGACCACCTCTACCCAACTTTTTGGAGTACTTTATATTACCTTGACAGGGTTGGTGGATTCCATGGTCCCCAACTCCGGACCCTGGTCCTTGCTCGGGCAATCTGCCTCTTACATTATCAAGTTAGCACCCATTCTATGGTGGGCCTTACCTGCCGGCTTGGCCGCACCTCACCCCAAGCCGCCCAATGTCTCTGACTATGACTGGCTTCCTGACAGCCTCAGTCCTTATTTTACTTCTTATAAGCTTTTAGGAGCCCTAGTACAGTTGTTACTACAGACCTTACCTACATTTTTGTATTTGACTAACATAAATATAACTGGGTTAAAAGCTTTAGTTTACAACCATCTTTCCCAGACCATGAGACCCTAAAAGAGACCAACCCATCAAGCTGCTCTCAGCACTATGCCGCCCCCTGGAGCCCCCTTTAGACCTGTGCACTTCACCAAATACCCCCTGAAACCCACCTACTCTGAGTTAAACTTGGAGAACATACTCATTGCCGGCCCCTTGCCAAGGACTAGAGAGACCAAAACTATAGGTTGGAAAAGAAAGTGGTATATGAGGCTGCCAAGATTGTTCAAAGACAAGTACAATTATCTGCCTGCCTACTTTGTCCCTATGGCTCTGCCCTTAACCCCGCAACCTGACCGCTCAATGGAACTTACAACCACTGCTGAAAACACACCCACCCAGCTTTTTGGAGTAATCTAAATTACTTTGACAGGTTTGGTGGACTCTATGGTGCCCAACTATGGGCCCTGGTCTTTACTTGGGTGATCTGTACCCTATATTATCAAGTTAGCACCCATCCTATGGTGGGCATTACCCACTGGCCCGGCGGTACCCTGTCCTGAGCCACCTAATGCATCATCCTATGCCTGGCTTCCTGACACAGGGTCCCATCTTTCCTATAATAATTTGACTTAAGATCAAGCTATATGGGATGTAGCGGAGTGAACTGGCTACTGGATGCATTGTTAAAACAAAGTTAGACTGGGAGAATATTTGGTTTATTGAGTAGTTTGGGGAGGGCTCAACTCTTAAGGGTTGAACTGTGGAAAATTTCCAATATGTATCAAACTTTGACTAAGCAATACCACCTGGATCCATGGCTCCTATTACGTCTACATCATCTAAAGAGTACCTTGTCCAGTACACAAAAAAATTCCTTGATCAATTAGTTTCTGTCAACCATTCTGATAAATGAGGTTGTTTGAGTGACTCTCAGATTACGCCTATTTATCAGTGTCAACTTGCACGGGGTGATCAAATCAAGCTGACGAACCGGGGCAGCAGTGACCCATTTCTGATCTACAGTTTGGTTTAAACCTGTCAATTTGGTTAACTTGGTTAACAGTTTGCCCAACTTTTGAGCTTTGTGATTAGGATGGGTAATACCAGGCAATATGAAAACTACTGTGACGTTTCAACCATGCCTATCCAAAGACAAATACAATCACCTGCCCGTGTATTTGGTACCCATGACTCCTCCTGTTAACCCCTGGGCCAACCACCTGCAAGATTCAGGGAACCCCAGTGAGACCATGCCCACCCAACTCTTTGGTGTGATGTATATTACATTGACTGGGTTGATGAGTGACATGGTCCCAACCATTAGTCCCTGGTCCTTGCTGGGTTGTTATTTTTCCTACATATTCAAGTTAGCCCCCATATTGTGATGGGCACTTCCCACTGGCCCAGCAGTACCGCCGCCTGCAACTGTCCCCAACTGTACATGGCTTTATGAGGCTAACCTTTAACCTATTTCTATTTCTCTTTTTTGTGTATATTTAAAAAGTTGTACAGTGTCAAACAGCAGGTTGACCCTGGCAAAGTTCCACACAGGAGATCCTGTGCCACTCAACCTGACTTCCCTGGCACTTGAAGCCAAACGCGGAAGCCAACTTGAATCATCAAACAAGGAAACAGGAACATGAGCAGATGGCGATCTTGACTAGGTGGCAACTCAATTTAGCACTTCACTCGTTAACATGATCAAGCCACCCCTTGCCTGATCTAGCTGATTGATTTTCACAACCCTGCTCCCCTTGAAACGATTCACTCCAGCTATATAACCCCTGTATCCCAATAAAGGTGTTATCTAGTTTCCAAACATTTCCCATTGCAACTCTGCTAATACAGCACAGTTATGACAACTGGGAATATAACCAGTGGCAGAGTTTATTATGACTTCTAGCAAAGAGTGAATGGGAAGTGGATACTGGGAACATCAAACGGCACATGTGTATTATGATGTACTTGTCGGATTTGGTCCTTCACAGATTACACTGTATACAGTTGAACACACTCTTTCTTAACATTTTCCCCTTGGCATTGTCGGAAAAGGTGGTAAAGGTTGGGTTCGAATCCTGCTGCTGTACATATCTTCCTCGGTTAACTTTATGATTAAAGATGTAAACTGCCGCCAATTTCGATCGTCGGTGGAGATACTTCGCTTGGGCTTGAATCTGAGCTTCAGGTGGAGCTGGGATTTCCAAGCCGGACCTAGGCTCAGGTTAAAAGTTCGAATCTGGCCGGCTCGTGAGAAAGTTTATCTGAGGCACTCAGCCTAAAGTCTACATGCCAAAGCTGTTCGATTTTAATACCTCTCCATTCCAAAAAGTTCAAGCTTAGAGAATCTCAAAAGATTCAACCACTCGCTGTAGTTTAGAAACCAGTATATTAAATTCATCGAAAGGTATGGCGCAACATAAAGCTGGCCCGGAAAGCAAGAAAAAGAAGAATGCTTCTGCCCTGAAGCGGTTAAGATCTAGCTTAAAGGAGGCAGGTTTAACTGGGGTGCTGGGTAAATCTAAAGGTAGCCAGACCAAAAAGCAGCGCCAAGGTAGCAACGCGATCGAAGCGGGAAAGAACCAGCGAGGGGAAAAGTTGGCCCTGATCAAGGACGCCTTCAACCCATTTGAAATTAAATCCTCGAAATCCAAGCATGAGGTTCTCGGTAGAAAGCTTAAGGGTGCTTCAGGTCGCCCAACTCTTTCAAAGCAGATAGGAATAGACAATGTAAATATGAAACCAGCTTCTTACCGCCTAGAATATTTCTAATCCTTTATTCGCTAGAGAAAAAAAACTCTACTTGAAGACCTTAAAAATAGAAATAGAACTGGTGCTATAATTGATCGTCGTTTTGGTGAAAACAATGCCAACATGACACCCGAAGAGAAGATGTTGGAACGTTTCACTCGAGAAAAACAGGTTTGTATCCACCCTTGGTTTCAAAGTCTTATGGTTGTTTAGAAAAAAGCACGCAATTCATCTTTATTCAACCTTGAAAACGATGATGAAGAGGATCTCACTCATTTTGGCCAAAGTCTTGCTGGAATGGACACCTTTGATGATCCTGTTATCACTGACGATGAAGATGATAAAGGCACCATTTCCCAGGCAGTTGTGCGGGCTTCTCATTTTGGTGGATTCGAACCCAAGAACACTGAGGTATCAATGTCAATCGCTTATCTTCTTATTTTTCAGGATGAGAATCGGGTTAAATCCAAGAGTGAAGTTATGAAAGAGGTCATTGCTAAGAGCAAATATCACAAGGTTGGATTGGCGAAACTCTACATGCTAATTCGTTTAGCATGAACGGCAAAAGGCTAAAGAAGATGATGAAAACTTACGAATGGAGCTTGATGAAGGACTTGATGAAATCAAATCACTTCTCATGTCCTATGAATCCACAGAGCCTCCAGTCAAAAGACAGCCTCTTGCACCTCAGAGTGAAGCATTTAAGGTAATCATAACTAGTACATTCCTAATGTTTAGAAAACACTCAAAACTGTTGATCCTATCCCTGAAAACGACGTCAAGGGTGCCGAATATGATAGATACCTTTACGAAATGCGTGATGCTCAAAGGGCTCAAGCAACCGACCGTCTTAAGACTGAAGAAGAAATAGCTATGGAAGAGAAGGCAGCCCTTGAGAAAGCAGAGGTTTTTTTAAAAAAATATTATTTTTTAATTTATTTTATAGCGTCATCGCATAAGGCGTATGAATGGCGAAGATTCTGACAGCGAGGATGAGGACGATAAGTTAATAAGACGCAAAAAATCCAACCGCGTCGCTCAAGCAGACGATTTGGATGATGACCTCGATGCTGAACCTTTGGATAATTTTGGCTTAGGAGAAGGTGTCAAAGTTCGTGTTATAGATCCCAGTAACGAAGATGTTTCCGAACAGGAAGATTCTGAGGAAGATTCTGAGGAAGAATCTGAAGATGAATCTGAGGATGGTTCTGATGAAGAGGATTCTGAAGAAGATTTAGAAGCCTCAGACCTTGAAGACAGTCCCAAGCACCATGTACCTGTTACAAAGCCTAAAAAAGGCAACGCTGGAAATAAGGTAGCGGCTTCAAGTGAAGTTCCCTTCATTTTCCCTATCCCCCAAACCACTGATGCCTTTGGACTGCTTGTAAATGGCCGTAAGCCGCTTGAACACGAAACTGTCATCAAAAGAACTCGGGTGCTGAATCACCCCAAACTGGCACCCGAGAATAAAGAGAAGTTGGAAAGGTTCATTCTTGTTCTTCTCAACTACTTGGAAAACGCCGTCACAAATGAGGAATTCTCTGCTGAACTAGTGAATGTTTACACCAAACAGATCACCGAGCTTGCACTACAACTCCCAGAAGCAGCAGCACGTACGGCCTGTGATTTCCTTAAAAACGCAAGTCTGCAATTTCGCCAAGAGCTTAACAGTGGCGGTGAATACTTGGATTCGCCCACTCCAGGCCAGCTGATCATATTTTCTCTCTTTACTCGTCTTTTCTCGATATCGGATTATCACCATGCCGTTATTTCTCCACTTCAGCTGTTCCTTGGACAATGTCTTCTCCAAGCGCCCATCTCGACTGCCAGATGCCTTGCTCGCTCGGCCTACATCTGTGGTCTTCTTTATGAGGTAATCATTCTAGATGCATCATCTAATTTTTAGACTCAAATAGAGGCTAAGCGCTTTGTCCCTGAAGCCATCGCTTTGTTATGCACCAACCTTTATGTTCTGGCCCCTTGTGCTGTTAGAAAAGATTTGGATGCAATGTCTGATTTCTTCTATAACCGCTTCCAGCTAGAGGATAGCTCAATCCTTGAACTTACAACAGAGCCAGCCTTCAAAGCTTTGAATCTACAAAATGATCCTCATGGACTCGCATTTAAGCTTTCCTTCAAGGATTTAGCCCAGGATGCTGGATCACCCAAGTTTCAAGAAGCCGAGTTTTATAACACACTACTTCTTGTCACCTTGCGCCAACTTCGTAAGTTTGCTGAGCTTTATGGTAGTCTTTCTTCTCCTCTCTCTGCTTTCCCGCAACTGTTTGCACCCATCGCATCTGCCTTGACTGCATTCTCTACTTCATCTTGCATCTCAAAATCTCTCCAAAGCCTCTTGAGTGCCTGCCAGGAGCGTATCGAGAATCTTGTAGCCCGCAGCCTTGCCTCCCGCTTTCCTCTACAGTTGCAAGCTCATCGCCCTCTTGCAATCAAGACTTATCTACCCAAATTTGATGCTGAGTATTCTGTTGATCGCTACAGCCGCGAGCCTAACAAGGAGAAGGCCAACTTTACTAAACTTCAACGTCAGCATAAGCGTGAGTTACGGGGAGCCATTCGTGAGCTTCGCAAGGATTCGCAGTTTTTGGCTCGCGAGAAGCTTACAACTATTAAGCAGAAGGATGCTGATTACCAGGCCAAAATCCGCTCCATTACAGGCGAGCTAGCCAACAATCAAGGCGATGCCGCCAAGTTCAACTATGAAGTTAAGGCCAAAAAAGCCCGTAAATAGAGATCAATTATATGTAATATACTCTAAACCCACACTGCAAGGTTTCACCCCCATAGATTACTTGCTTCTTCAATGCTCAATCAAGTGCCAACACTGCCTTGCGCATCTTGTTATTACTTATCGTTTCAGATGGTATCGAACTCCTTAATCTTCAAGATGATAATAAATCCAACACTTAAACAAGACAACCTACTTCGCTTGATTTCAACCCCAGCCATATCAGACCATTCATACAATATTACACATCTCAATCCCCCTTTAAGAAGAATGCAAAATCATTCTAAGTACATGTATGCGACAAAAACCAACTTTAATTCCGCTAGAATGTATCGATATCTTTAAAAGTCCAATTTTTACTCTACGTAACCACATGTTCCATTCCAATTTCTACTTTAACCAATCAAATTCAAAAATCAACCCTCTACTTTGAAAAGTATTGGTTTTGGCCACCCCTTTCTTGCTGAAAAATACCAACCAGAGCCAACCACCCTACTATCTTTAAAACAGTTTACTAAATTAGCTCAGAACAGAGTAGTCTCACAGCTGGTGTGGCCAATAAAACCACCTACCCTAGGTAGGCGAGTGATGTTACCATTCCTAAAGCTAAAGACCATGCTCCACTATACCTTGAAAGGTCATCCCCAAAAAGCCAGGCCACATGTGAATAACTATACCAAGCTGATCATTATAAAAAAGGAACAGTGTACAAACAACCAAGTTATAGAGCAAATGAAACCATGTTGAAATAGAGGCATCAGCCCTCCAAGAAGTCCTCGGCTCAACCGAAAAGATCTTTGACTTGACCTGATCCACCCAATGCCAAACTATACCAAACCAGGCCCACATGCTGAGACCACACAGCTAATAGTTCCCAACTAAGGAGCATACCTGATTTGCTTCAATATCAGTGCTATAGCTAAGCAGATAATATCCCCTGAAAGCAGAATCACAGACAATACAGTATATTCATCCTAAAATAAATCTATTATCTTGTCTAATACATCCCCCTTCTGCACTCTGCTAAAACTGTACAGTTATAGCATCCGTAGCACAGGTAGGCTCTTTTCCTACCTTTTTGTTAACAAAGATAGACAGTTCTCTTCATACACATCACAGGAGAAACCTCACAAGAGCATCATGCCAGGTATCCCCCAGGCTGGATACACTACACCCCAGGCTCCACCATCCTCAAAGGGCAGGCCTCAAAGGGCAGGCTGTCTACCAAGGAACAGCTGTGCATCTGGCCAGATTTAACACTCTCAGCACAAGTGCCAGGAATGACATCCCCCCTTCTGAAACTCAAGGTATGGGAAAGATTTGAACCCTGGCCAAAATAGACTGCAGGCTGCCAGCCCTGAGGACCAGGGGGCTGCCTGCCCACGTTTTTTTTTGGGGGATCAAATCCTCTCTGATTCAAACTGCAGATACCTTTGAAACTAAAGACATTGACCCAAATATACTAATAGTGGAACTTGTCAAAGGCTACAACCAATTGCCTAAAAAAGGCAAAGTGCCCCCATCATTAGTCTGACAAGCCTGATGCCTGCCTTGGTAGTGAATCAGAACCCCATACCTGAAGGAAGCGCTGGCCAGCAAGCCTCCCCAATAATACTGCTCTAGAACAGAAAGGATGTGCAACGCTTCTGACAGATTGTGTAAAGTTACACCCCCTTTGGCCTGGGATCAAACAATATTTCTGCACTGTACAAAAAATGCCCCTAAAGTTATGCTAAGCCCATAAATTCTTTGGGGGATTTAGCACACATGATAGACAAGATATTTGTCTTGGCGTATCCCACAGATCACCTTGCTTCTTCTGCTCTGTTGTGGGACAAAACACTGGTCAATTTGAATTGCTGGCCTGGTGTTGACCAAACTTAAAAATTATAAGGGTCAACAGATCAAAGGCCCCGCATTGTCCACTGTAAACTCAAAATTGTTGGTTGAAACTGCTCCCAAGAACACCCTATAGGCACCATCCAGTCAGATGCCGATTCAGAAATCAACCTTGAAACTTCCAACCCTCCTGATCAAGGGTTGCAAATTTTATTTCCCAGCCAACCAGGAGGCTCCTCTGCTCTGGGTGCCCTGTTGGCAAGAATCCTGTCCCTTAAAAGACCAGCAGGCCCATTTTGTAAAAGAGGGGTGACAAACCAACTAAGTTTGGCTCCCATCCTGGGGGAAAGATCCACCAGGATACCATCAAGTGCAACACTGGGATAGCCACTCAAACAGGAGTTCAGAGAGAGGACATGGGGGACAGTTGAAGGAAGTAGGAGTTGAACCCCATCAAAGCCATCCCTGCAAGCAGCCAGGGGGTGCGTTGAGTGCTCAGGCTCCAAGAACCAGGTGTGGGACGGGAAATGGGTTGGGGTTCTTCCACTGGGAGTGCCAATGAGGGGGAGTTCTCTTTGTGCAAAAGTCCAGGAGACAAATTAAAGAGAGACAGATCCAAATCATCACAGGTGAGACTCTTTACCAAGTGCTCACCAGAGATGAGGAGATCCTGTGCTCTGCTAGGAAAGTCTTCCACAAAATATGAAAGATAGGATGAGTTGTCGCTCACACTGAACACCAAGGAAGAAATCTGTCCCCAGAGATCCGGGTAAGTGGACCAGATGAGGAGCAGTACCAGGGACAAGGTGAAAACAACAAACTTGCAGATGGGGGCCAACATTGTAGGGAGAGAGAAATGGAGGTTTTATCAAAGAAAGATGTACAAGACAAGAAGGAAAAACAACCCCAAAAGAAAGAAAGGAACTTTCTGTATAGATGGGTAAAGAGAGCGGCTAAGAACCTTAAAACTGAGACAAATAGCCAAAGCATAGCCAACAGCAGAAGAAACAAAGTATATGTCGGGAAGCCAGGCATATGTAGAGGCATTAGGTGACTCAGGACGGGGTACAGCTGGGCCAGTGGGTAATGCCCACTATAGGATAGGTGCTAACTTGATAATATAGGATATGGATTGTCCAAGCAAAGACCAGGGCCCTGAGTTGGGCACCATAGAGTCTACCATTCCCGTCAAAGTGATGTAGAGTACTCCAAACAGTTGAGTGGATGTGGTCTTGGCAGCAGTGGTGGATTTCATTGGGTGGTTGGGTTGTGAGGTTAAGGGTGGAGTCATGGGGACAAAGTATGCCAGCAGATAATTGTACTTGTCTTTGAACAATAAGGGCAGCACCTTGTACCACTTTTTCTTCATGTCCTATGTGTTCAGTCTCTCTAGTTCTTGCCAAGGGATTGCCAATGAGGATGGTCTCCAAGTTGTACTCCAAGTAAGCAGGGTTGGGCGGGCATTCATTAAAATGCACAGGTCCAAAAGGGGCTCCAGGAGGACGGTATAGTGCCTGAGGCAGGTTGGCAGGTTGATCTCTGGGGGAGAGGTTGCCTGATTGTCTACTTGGCCGGAGTTGAGATGAAAGATCAATAAGACTAGATAAGGTAGGATTTGTTTGAACCAAAGGCTCATAAAACTTTAAAATCAAAAAAGATGATGTGGTCATCCCCATACTGCCAGGGTTCTTATATCAGGTGGTTTTGCTTCTTTGCTTTTTGCAGACTTCAGGCCTGTGAACAGTTCACTGACAGGGCATGGATCTTGGCTTCTGGTTTTGAGAGTGGCAGATCCTAGTTGTGCTTGCTCTGATAAACAGAAGTGACAATGCTTTGTTCCGCTGCTACTGTTCACCACATCACCTGAGCAGTCAAATTGTATTACTCATTCTGGACTGGAGACTGGTATTAGCTGGTGATCATTGGCAGGAATGGCAGGAGGCTTAGTTGTAACCTCCTTTAGGCAAGCTACAACTTTTGCATAGGTCTGCATTTTTGGTGGCAAAAGGTTAACAGCAATCTGATGATCATTAGGGGAATCATCCTTAAGAGTCTGGTGGGTCTTGGAGTAATTCATCAACACAGGTTTGCAACTCAGCAAGTTGACGGGTTTTTGTCCCTCCTGAGTGACTCAATTAGCCTTTGGAGGATCAGGGTTTAATTCTGGTGGTTCCAATGTTGATATTAAACTTCTGGTCTTAGCACTTGGCAGGCTGGAGGGTTCCTGTTCCTCCTGGTTGGGGCAAGGCATCTCTGGCAGGCCAGGGTTTGGCCTAACAGGCAGTCTGGGGGGCTCCTGTCTACCATGATCAGCACAAGGCTTTTCCTGAGGCCTGGGGTTTGATTTCTTGGTTTTAAATACAATTATTGAAATGTCATTTGTGACAGTATATGAGGACAGATAAAAGCAAAAGAAAAACAAAAAAAACATATTATAATAGGTAAATATAAGGTTTCAAATACTAACTCTAATTGTTTGAACTAATAACCAAAAGCAAAAGCAGTAAGCTATAGTGTATATACTGTTGATTTTATACTTCTGGGAAGTATAATAAACGAAATAAAGGGGAAGATTAAGAAGAGAATGATACTTTATTTGATATGAATATAGGATATTATATAGTATCATGACAAGTCATACACTGTCCATGTACGTCATGGAGGTCATGGGGCTTATCTGAGTAATGTTCCTCTTGAGTCACGAGGCTTAATCAAGTTGTGTTCCATTTAGGACCTGGATTGAGTGATCCTTGTCATAGATGGTTAACTGATAATGATGCCACCCGTTTATTACCTGGACAGTGAACCACTTGGTGAGCCGCTTGGTGATTTACTCAGGGCGTTAATTCCCCAAGAGAGAGTAATCAAATATGTTGCAACATCTCCCCCTGGGGTGCTGGAAGGCAGAGCCTTGGGAACCTTCTTGAGAGTATCTGGTATATGGGCTTGATATTGGTCCAGTTTGGTGTTAGGTACAGGAAGCCTTGAATTTTGTTGGGCTGCTCTTGCCTTACACAAACAAAGTTGGTCATGGTGCATATGTTTCAGTTCAGTTTGAGCTCCAATCCCTTTGATGAGGTAGGTGTTATTGGGCTTCACCTCCATGACAATGCCTGTTCCACATAACCCTGGGTCTAGTTTGTGTTGGTTGTGAATGACAACTCAGATCTTGTCTCCAACTTGGAACCTTTCTTATTGCAATGGGATTACTTCCCACTGAACCCTTTGTTATTCCATCACTTCTCGGTCCTTTCTGGCCTGTAGTACTTTTGGGTTATTACTGTCTGGTATCTTCTCTGGAAGTGGTAGTTGTGGTCCTGTGGTTGTACTGACAAATGAGGGTTTCTGACCATAGACAAGTTCATAAGAGCTCTTACCTGTATTGCAGTTGACTTGTGTTCTACAGACCATGAGGGCAGTTGGTAGCATGTTGACCCAGGCTTTTGGATTGTTGGCAGACAATTTACTGAGGGCTTCCACTAAAGAGCTGTTTAGTTGTTCTATGTGTCCATTTGCTTGTGGGGGATATGGGCTGGCTGTGACGTGTCTTATTCCACTTTTGGCAAGATATATATTAGTGTCAATAGCTTTAAGTTCAGTGCCTCCATCTGTGATTAAAAGTTAAGGCTTTCCAAACTTTGCTATGATCTCTTTGCCAATGAATTGTCTCACGTCATTGCCTTTGTGCTCCTTTGTGGCTTGTGCTACAGGTCATCTGGTTGCATAGTCAATGGCTGTGATGATGTACTTCTTTCCTTTGCTTTCATCAGGCATAGGTCCCACAATATCCAACGACCATACCTTAAAGGGTTGTGTGATGGATACAGGTACTACTGACTTAGGTGAAGCTTTGGTTTGCGTGTACTTCTCACAGACCTTGCACTGTTCCATTACCTCTCTGATATCATCTAGCATGTTGGGCCACTAGTAGCAAGTCTTTAGATATTCATGCAAGTTTCTGCTACGGGTGTGTCCCAAGTCTCTGTGATAACGGAGGATTGTGTCAATCTTTTGTGTTGACGGGATGTAGGGTACAGTGTCACCATTCGGAAGGATTCAGTGAAGGGTACCATATACATTTTTGAGCAGATGTTTGTTCTTGAGGACTTTTTCTTGGATGTCCATTGGTGTGCCAGGTGGGAACCCTTCCTGGAGATTCCCCATGATTAACATGGGCCAGTTGGGGTTGCCATCAGTGCAGAGGATGTGTTTATTGTATAGCCTTGATAGGGCGTCTGCAGTAAGCATCTCTCTGCCTGGCTTGTATTCAATTTGCATGGGGTATCTCTGTATGAGACTCATTCATTTGGTTTTTCTTCTTGACAGGTTTTGTTGTGTTTTGAAGAATATCAAAGACTTGTGGTTGGTGAGTACTTTGAACGTCTGGGCTCCTTC
This sequence comes from Entomophthora muscae, assembly GCA_014839935.2. Classification (NCBI taxonomy): domain Eukaryota; kingdom Fungi; phylum Entomophthoromycota; class Entomophthoromycetes; order Entomophthorales; family Entomophthoraceae; genus Entomophthora; species Entomophthora muscae. The sequence goes on along the minus strand of QTSX02005082.1, from coordinate 172,279 downwards.
CAGATAGCATTGCCATTTCATGAGGCAGTGTATGATGGCAACCAATTCCTTATTGTGTATAGGGTATCTTTGTTTGCCGTCTGATAGTTTCCTTGATTCATATGCTACGGGGAGGAAGTCCTTTTAGGCCGTTTGGATACAGAGGATTCCTCTTATGGCATAATCAGAGGCGTCAGTTTCTAGCTTGTAGATACCCTCACGGTTTGGGTATTGCAGGATGAGGGCAGTAACCATGCGCTCTTTCAGTTGGTGGAAATGTTTATCTCATAAAGGTGTCCAGACAAATTTGGTTGTTTTCCCAGTGATGGCTGACAAGGAGGCTGTCAGAGCGCCCCAGTCAGGGATGAACCTGCGTACATAGGCTACCATTTCAAGAAAGGTGCAGAGTTTGCTCTTGTTCCTTGGGGCTGGCATCTCTGTTATAGCGCGTATTTTGTCTGGATCCATCTTGATACTGTCCTTGCTGATGATATGGACGAGGAATGGAAGTTCAGTTGAGAAGAACTTGCATTTAGATGGTTTGGCAACTAGTTGATTTTCTTGCAGGATACAAAGGACTGCGCGGATGTCTTCCCAGTGTTGTTGGAGGTTGGGACTGTAAATGATGATGTTGTCCAGGTAGATGATTGCTCTTTCCCCAATGTGTTCCTTGAATACTTCATTAATGAAGGTTACAAAGGTACTGGGAGCGTTTTTCATGCCAAATTTGAGGACAACACATTCAAAGGATCTGTATTTAGTTCAAAATGCGGTCTTTGGAATGTCTTCAGGTTTCATGCAAATTTGGTGGTAACCTGCTGTCAAATCAATTTTGTGAAGATTTGGGACCCCCCAGGGCATCAAAAAGGTCATCAATTAGGGGCAGGGGATACCTGTTCTTTATTGTGACCTTGTTGAGGGCCCTGTAGTCTGTGACCAGGCAGAGGCCTCCATCTTTCTTTGCCACAAAGAAGACAGCAGCAACAAAGGATTATTTTGAGGGTCTGATGAGGCCTTTCTCAAGTGCTTTGTCAAGGTAAGCTTTCAGAGTGTTGTCTTCTTGTGGTGTGAGGTGGTAGATGGGTTGTGCTTTAGGCACGCTGCCTTTTAGGTTGATCTCATGTTGAATACCCCAATCAGGGGGCAACCTGGGTAGTGTTTCTTGGAATACAGAGGGAAATTAATTGACTAGCTGGTCTCTAACTGGGTTCTGTTTGTGTTGAGTTTCTGTGTTTTTGAAATTTATGACCTCATACATACATGTGCTCCAATTGATTTTGCTGATGCCAGTTTATTTCTCTGTTTCCATGATCTTTACAAATATGTGGTCCCTCATGAGGGTGTCAAGATGTGTCAGGTACACATGATGGTGGACTTCTCCTCGCTGGATAGTGAGGGTGGCACTGTCCCAGTCAATGTGAGGCTTTGTCTTTTGCATCCAATCTCATCCAAGTATGATATTGTATTTGAGGATTGTAATGATGGTGCCGCTAATTGTTGTTTGTACATCTCCAATTTGGGCTCAGAAAGATTTTGTCTTGTGGGTAACTGGTGTGCTGCAGTTGTCTGCCATGATGACTTTCTTGATGCTACTCCAAATGGTAGGTAACTTCATGAGGTCAGCAAAACTCTTGTTAATGAGTAATTGATCAGCTCCAGTGTCAAATAGTGCTGTGCCCTGGTATCTGCAAAAATGGAAAGGATAGGTAAGGAGTTTATTTCCAGATTGGGCGGCAAACAGTAGAGGATTGCTGGAGGGAACCTGGATCATGGTGATTGAGTCCACGTCCTGTTCTCTGTACAAGTCTTGTGAAGAGGGGGAGAGTGGCTTGCCTAAGCACTCTCCTGAGCTTTTCCCTCCTCGTTGGTATCTTTGGTGCTGGCCAGGTTGGCTTGTGCTGTGTGATTCCCGTTTTGAGGCTGGGTACTGTTGGCTTGGTTGTTTTGCTTATTGGGGCAAGGCTCTCTCTTAACTGCAGGGTTTTCCTTGCGTTTGTTGGTGGCGTGTAGATTGTCAGACTTCTGAGCTGTGTGTTTTCCTTCTAGGAATACATCCTCAAGGTTCTTGCAGCAGGTCATGTCAAACTGACGTCTAATGTGTGTGGGAAGGCCATTGTAGAAGTCCAGGCGTGGCCCAGGTGTGAGAATTGGGGAGCAGGTTAAGAGGAAATAAAACCAAGCTCTCAACCACAATAAAATTGCGGTTTCAGCAACAACCAAAAGATTGCTGCCAACAATTCCTGGGAGGCCAAAGGGGAGAAGGAATCAACTGAACACCAAAAGCAACAGGCAAAACCAGAAGCCCAAATTAAACTAACAAATTTTGAACTTTATTAGAGTAGAGAATGATGAAGCAAGGTCTTTTACAACTCTTGCATTCATTTAAGGGATGGGATAGGATTGGGGTGGTAGATTGAATGTCACAAACCAATTAACCAATGATATGAGCAGATAAAAATGCATTTCTTGAGGCAGGAAGATCTTGAAAATTTTTGAATGGATGTAGTTGAAAGGAAAACTGAACCAAATAACATCAGGAATATACTTTGGATGCAATTATCACTGCTCCTGGCCTCTCTTTCACATGATATTTAATCAGAGGTGTCTCTTGGGTGGGTTAGGTGGGGGAATCTTCAGAATAATTATAAAATATTAGATTGATGGCCTTTCTTGGGCTTTTTCAGTAACCTTTCAGATAAATATTCAAACATAATTTGGTAGAAATTCCCAAGCATTAGGCAGGAATTGAAGTGGAGGCCTAAGGGGGAGGCGTAACTTTACACCAGGTTCATCAAAGTTGATGGTGTTGGGCGCACGGTCATGTAGTTCTTCATATGCTGCAATGTATTCTTCAATGGTTCCTGTCATTTTGAAGGTTCAGAGCTTGGTCATAATCACCACGTCCGAGTCTTTCATGGAGAACTTTTTGAGGAATGCACCTTGAACAATTCCCAATTTTCCTTCTGGTCAGGATGTTGGGCTAGCCATTTGGTAATGAAGCGTGAAGCAGTTCCTGTGACACAGAGGGCAATTTTGCTGACCCAGAGTCTTTGGGGGTATTCCACTTGTTCAAACTTACTTTTGGTGCTGTTGATCCAAAGCAAAGCGTTTTCCTGACGTAGTCCTGCAAAGGCGCCAATCTCAGCGGTATGTAAGCATTGAAACACAATATTGGGTATCTCAGGTTGCGTAGGCGCTGTTGTGGTTGGTGTAGTAGTGAACAGTCTGCGGGTTTTGAAGGCATTATACTGGTCAATGGGTACAAGGAGATTATTGTAGATGACAAGGCCTGGGGGGATGTCTTGTCCTACTTTGTAATCTCTCCAGCTGTTAGGGAGCAACATTGCTTGTGTTCTTTTCTTGGGAGGAATGTTTCCTTTGAGTTGGGTAGGTATGGATAACCTACCTGTGCTACCACTGTCAAGTTTATACTTATGGGAAGTATAATAAACAAAATAAAGGGGAATATTAAGAAGAGAATGATACTTTATTTGATATGAATATAGGATATTATATAGTATCATGACAAGCCACACACCGTCCATGTACGTCATGGAGGTCATGGGGCTTATCTGAGTAATGTTCCTCTTGAGTCACAAGGCTTAATCAAGCTGTGTTCCATTTAGGACCTGGATTGAGTGATCCTTGTCATAGATGGTTAACTGATAATGGTGCCACCCGTTTATTGCCTGGACAGTGAACCACTTGGTGAGCTGCTCAGTGATTTACTTGAGGTGTTAATTCCCCAAGAGGGAGTAATTGAAGATGTTGCAACAATACTAACAATACCTCTAGGGACTTTGGGGAAGACAACAGTACCCAGAAGACAACAACAAAGGTAAGAGATGATAGCCACCTTTACTAAAAAAACTTTTATGACATTTGAGGATCAAAAGGGGGAACTTAAAACAAAGCTAGTTTTAAATTTTTAAAGGAAATGATTAAAGTTGTAAAGCTTTATTGAATAGAATGAGCAAGCAGGGGACTAAAAGTCCCCTGTCTTGCTTTAAGGAACCCCTGTTTGAATTTGAAGGTCACCTGGCCTCAGCCAGTCATTTGATTAGACAAGGTATAATTTTGCCAGTAATTTCAGAGAGGTTGAATGGTTTCTCATTAATTTACAGCCTAACCTCCAATTGGCTGATGCCTAAAGGACACTTCAGGATGCCATTAATTTCAGTCAGGATGGATTTTTTTGGATCAGCAGAAGTGTGTCCTTATTGTTCAATCTTCATCTGTTTTAAGTGTGGACAAAACCAAGCCAACAAATAATCCAAATTGATCAGGGATTTCTTTCAAGTGGGAACAGAATTTAGAGCATCAGTATTTGCCACCTGGGAAGGGTATGTCAACACAAATCTCTTGTCAACCATGTGGGCTAAATCCTCAAGGAAATTCAGTGGTTTGACTGAATTTTGAGCTGTTTTCTTTGTACATTGGGGAAAAATTGCCCTATCCAGGGCTAAAGGGGGGAGTAACTTTACATATTTTGGGTCTCTGCTTGTCTATTATTATCAATAAAGCTTTTAAACTTTCAAACATTTTTATGGTTGAGGCTCTTGCTTTGGGTCCTTTATCTAGAAGTTGTTAGTAAAAATATTAGCTTTCTTTACCCTAGCTTTTTTCCTGGCTTTTATAAGCTTTTTTGAGCCCCCTAAAGGTAACCTTAGCGTTAAGTTGTGTGTTTATCTGCTTTTGATTTCAAAAAGCAAGCTTGAGCTTGAGCTTTTAGTTAGATATATATATAGTTCCTTACTTTTATTAAAAAATTCCCTTGTTTTTGCTTGCTTTCAAACTCAGCTTCATTATCTTAACACCAGAGTCTTCCTGTGTTTTGCTGGCTTTCCCAAGGTTACCAAAGACACATAAAAGCCAAATTTTGAGGTTTATACCCATGATCTTCTGGTTTCTCTTGTTTGACTCTCCCCAACTGTACCAAAGGTCCCCAAATTTTCTGGGGTTTCTGAAAATGCTGCTTCCTGCAATTAAATTTTAGCTGTCTTTACCCTGGCTCTTGCCTTGCTCTTTATCTGTTCTACTTCTCCCAAACTCTGGGTGTGTACTTCTTCCTCTGCCCCCCTGATGGTAGAAACCCTTTCTCAACTCCTGTATTTGCTCAATAGCCTTCCTAGTATGACTAACCATCTTTTCTCTGCTGGTGAGAATCTTGTCAAGAGCCTCACTTGTGACAATGTGTAACTTGTTCTACCTGGTTTTGTCCCTGTAGTCTATCTTGGCAAGGATACCCTGATGCCAGCTCCATTGAATATAAAAAAGACGCCCTAACCAGGATCTGCCAGTTTTATCAGAGTATGCACCCAAGCATACTTCCTGGTTACTTCCTGGTTGCTCCCTGACATGTTGCTGATAGAGTTGAATGCTGATTTCCCCCAATTTTTCACCTCCTTGTCCCTCTGGGCACATGTTTGGGTGGTCATCTCAGTTCTACATTGGATGCATCCTGGTGGGTTTCCTTCCCAGGATGAAAGCCAAGCTTAGTTAGTTTAGCTCTCCTCTCTCACAATAAGCCCCTCATAAATCAAGATAAGAGTGAAATAAGTCACCAAAATGGGCTCAGATATCTTGTTCCCAAGAAGTTCTCTTCACCAGATGATGCTAAGCCCAAGGATTGGGCCAAGTCTACACCCTATAAAGAAGGCTCTACTCCAGATGTTATTCACCATAATAAAGTGGCAATTGTCAGCATTTAAACTGTCTACATGTAACACCATTCATGTTAATAAGCATACAATAAAAATACAGAATTTTTTTTTGGAAATTGTCAATTTTTTATCTTAAATGACTGTTTCTAATGTTTAAAGTTAAATTTGATTTTAATTTTCAGATTATAATTAAAAGTATAAAAAATAAAGCCAAAATAAAATTTGGGGTTTTTGACATGAAGGATGTTACATGCAGTCAGTTTAAATTCTGACAGTTGCTTAACAAAGTATAATATAAAGTCAATTTTTATCATAAAGTCAGTTACAGTCATTGTTTGAATAAAGTGAATATATTTAAAATTTATATTGACTTTATTTACAATATTCCTCTTACATACTTGAAACAGATATCCTAATGAAAGACTAGAACACCACTCTCAACCCTCACACATGAACTACCTGCCAGGACCCAACCCTGGTATGAATGATATATCTCTTTCTCCTCCTACCCCTCTATCTGCTGCTAAGATCTAACCCTATAATCACAGCAGAGCTAGAATAATTATTCTAACCATTCTCAGTCTGGTTAAAGCTGTCATCCTTACCCTTTGATCCTACTGCCCTGTAGCCACTTGCCTTTTTTACCTAGCCTGATCCTCATCCTTCCTGTATTAGGCTAAGATGACCCGCTATCCAGAAGGATGTAACAACAACCTGGCCCATGGTACATGACAGTCCCAGGCCATAGCAATATGAAGCTGTTTTTATAATGTACCTAGTCCAATTTCTTCTAAAGCATTGTTTTCATCTTGATTTTTTTAGAAAAACAAGTTTATACTAGGTAATTGGGGTTGCAACAAACAAAATCTGGGTCAATTCTGGTGTTTGCCTTAAATTAGGCATCCAAATCAGATCCTTCCAGAACTCTGGATTCCACTAAATTGGGAAGTCTGGTTTTCCCCATAAGAATCTGGGAGGAGAAGGCTTTTCCCCTCTGAAATCCAGGGCCACCTGCTTGGTATCTGGTGGAAAATCTACATGTGAAACCAGGTGTGTATGAAAATTACAGCAATGAATCAATAAATGTGATATATTGTTGTAACTGTGCTGTTTTAGCAGAGTTACAAGGGGAAAAATATTTAGAAACTAGATAATATTCTTTATTAAGAGATAATGATTATATAGTTGGTGTGAATCATGGGTAACAGGAACATGATAGCGTTGATCACACAGTTAGATGATGAAGGGGGTGGCTTGGTCCTGGTAATGAGTCAAGCGCCAAAACAAGGTATCCACCATAGGGGATCAGCATTTGTTCATGTTATTGGATTTGGTAATTTGAGTTGACTTCTTAGTCTGGCTTTGAGTGGACGGGTAATTGGATTGCGGGTCACAAACCTGCTTACTTGGAACCTTGCTAGCAGGTTGAGCCTGCTGTTTTGACACCCCCCCAACTGAAGGTTGGCCTCCTCTGGGGGTAGGTTTTCAGGGAGGTTGTCAGGAGCCTGGGCACCATACTGAACTAGCTGTTGATATGTGGCAGGTAGGGCGGTTTTGCGTTGTTTTTGTCTTGCTTTTCAGGGTCTCAGGCAATCATGGTGGAGGATTTTGTCCTGTTTGCGCTTTCTGAGTCCTTGCACAAGGTAAGTGTTATTTTTTTACCTTTAGGATGATCCCTGGGCCTATTTTTTGGGTTGTAGTTTGCTTTTATCAATGTTCATAACCCAAACTTTGTCACCAACTACATGTCTATCTTGGATGGGGACAAAAAAAATTTGCAGACATTTGCTTTCCTTTTCTGTTTGCTTACTGTTGGCCTCTATAACTTGAGGGTCTGAGCAAGGGGGGACTTTGCTTGGAGTTTCCAGCTTGGGTCCTGTCAATGCTTGAATGATATTTGGCTGTGTGCCATATACCAACTCAAAAGGGCTTTTTCTGGTGGATCTGTTCACCCAGATTTGGCACACAAGTAGTGCAGTCAATAGCTGCTTATACCAGTCTTCAGGTCTCCTGGTGGTGAGTTTGACTAAGGCTTGCACGAAGCTACCATTAAGCTGCTCTACACGTCCATTGGCCTGTAGGTGGTATGGTGTTGTTATGGTGTGTTTAATCCCATTTTTTGTGAGGTATACATTGGTTGTTCCAGAGGTTAATTATCTCCCTCAATCAGTTATCAGGAGTTCTGGCTTTCAAAACTTGCTGATTATTTCTCTCCCTATGAACTGCCACATGTCATTGCGAGTGTGTCTTTACTGCTTGGGCTACTAGCCATCATATAGCAAAGTCTATTGCAGTGATGATGTATTTCTTATCATTGTGTTTTCCTGGCATGGGGCCAACAATGTCTAGGGCCCATACCTTGGAGGGCAGTTGTGTGCGGATCAGTAGTACTGATTTCAGTGGGGCTTTGCTTTTTGAAAATTTCTTGCACACTTCACATTGGTCTAGGACTTCTTGAACGTCACAATATAAGGTTGACCACCAGGCCTTGTGTTTAAGGAACTCATATAGGTTGTGGCTCTTGGTGTGTCTTAGGTCTCTATGGTATTGTAGGATGGTGTCCATTTGCTGGTGTGTGGGGATGTAAGGGATGGTGGTCCTGTCTGACATTTTTTGATGTAAGGTCCCGTACATGTCTGCAAATAAGTGATTTTTATTAATGACTGTTTCCTTTGTTATGTCAGTTGTGCCAGGGGAGAAGCCCTTGTCTTTTGTCTGTAGTACCAAGAGAGGCCAGTCTGGGTTGAGCCCATTTTCTCCTCTTGTGGCACAGACATACAGGCGCAAGAGAGTGTCCTCCATGGCAAGTTCTGGACCCGGTTTGTAGATATGAGCATATTGAATCTTTCCAAGAGTTCCATCCAGCAGGCTTGACATTGAGATAGATTTTCTTGGGTTTTGAAGTATATGAGCAACTTGTGGTTGGTTAATGCCGTGAATTCTTCCTGTTGCTCCAGATAACAATGCCATTTGACTAGGCAGTGTACAATATCCAGCATTTCTTTGTTGTGGATAGGGTATTGACACCTGCCATCTGTCAACTTTCGTGATTCATAGGCTACAGGCAGGAAGTCACCATCATTATTTTTGATTTGTAGTACTCCCCCAATGGATGTGTCTGAGACGTCAGTTTCCATTTAATATTCCCTGTCACATTTGGGTTATTGCAGGATAGGTGCTGTTGTGAGTTTCTCTTTGAGGCATCTAAAACAGAGGTCACGTTGAGCAGTCCACACAAACTTGGACTTGGCGCCAGTTATGGCGGATAAGGTAGCAGTCAAGACGCCACAGTCAGGTATGAAGTGGCATACATAGGCCATCATCTCCAGAAAAGTATGGAGCTCTAACTTATCCTTGGGTGGTGGCATCTTGCAGATGGCCTGTATCTTTTGACTGTTGGGTTTGATGCTGTCTTTTGAGACTTTGTGTCCCAGGAAAGGCAGTTGCTTGCGGAAGAAATGGCACTTGGAGGGCTTGGCCAGCAGCTTGTGATGTGCCAGGATATCAAAGACTGCCTCTAGGTCTTTGTGGTGCTGCTCTACCAAGGGACTATAGACAATGATGTTGTCTAGGTAGACTAAGGCATGCTTGCTATGTGCGGAGCAAACACCTCATTCATGAAGGTCATGAAGGTTGAGGGGGTGTTGTCATACCAAAGTTAATTACCACACACTTTTATGAGCTGTATTTAGTGCAGAAGGCTGTTTTGGGAATGTCTTCCTCCTTAATATGGATCTGATTGTAGCCTGCAGTTAGGTCAATCTTGGGGAAGACTGTGGCTCCACCCAAGGCTTCAAAGAGGTTGTCAATAAGTGGTAGTGGGTAACAATTCTTGATGGTAACTTTTTTTAGGGCTTGGTAGTCTGTGACTAGACGCAGGATACCATCCTTCTTGGCCACTGTCACAGCCCATACCAGAGTCCGGCTGGACTCCCACAGGGGAGGCAGGCCGGGCCTGGAAGGCCATGTACACAATAGGCGCTATATAAACCAGGTAGTTTAGAGCAGTGGCTAAGGGGAGCCAACTCCCAGTATGGGGCACAACTTGGTCAGCCAGCCCCAATACTGTGATATAGACAAGCCCTAGCTTGCTAAAGTCCTGGGTGGGAGGCGCTTTGGGGAGAGGAGGGGCAGTAGGAATCTCCTTCATTGCTGGTGGCAGATCCAGGTGATGGGGATGGAAATACTCCAGGTCAAGGGTGCGGGGCAGTTTGGCAAGGACAACAGGAGTATAGCTGGGAGGATATGGATATGCAAGTTTGTATTGAGTAGTAGATTCACAAATGGATGCAAAGAAAATAATTAAATTTGAGCAAAAATAGACAATTACTGCAATAAGATAATAATTTATAGGCATAAACTTGCTTTATTAAGATGTCAACAGTGAGGAGGGTTTCTCCCCCCTCACTACTTATACTTACTGAAGATGATGTGGCCTTTTGTGCCACCAGAGAACTGATGTCATCATTTGGAGTTGGATTTACAATTTTAACTGGAATTTGTGTGTTTGGGCAAGAGGGTGAGATCTCATTGGCTGCTATAACATGAACCTTTTGAAATTTTCAGCATGCCAAGTCACCACAGTTATTTATAGCTCCCGCAATGAATCAATCACCTGATTGCGCAATCAAACAATTGCGCTCCCAGTGTGCCATTTTCTGATAGGTGAGTGGCCCAAATTTGATAACAGGCTTGAAGACAGGAATTCAAGGCTTGTGTGCCTCTCAAATACTGGGCCATTTTCTAGTCAAAAAGGGGGGTATTCTCCCCTGGAAGGTGCTTTGTGTGGGTTTCCACACTGCATGTTTAATCAACTCTAAGGAGGCTAGCTGACTGTCCAGGGCAATCTTGGCCCCGACATCATCTTCTACCATAGTTGAGCTTGCAGAGCACGACTTTTTACTCCAAGACTTATATTCCTTTATTAGAATGGTGGCATTCTCCAGGTTGGATTCAGGTTCCTAAGTATTCTCTTCATGGGGGTATCCTTTCCATTCTACCAGAAAATGAGGTTTTTGGTATCAGATTTTGTGTCCCAGGATGGCTTTGACCTTGTGTTCTGTGAAGCTTCCCATTTTGATGGGTGGGAGAGCTGTTCTCACTATCTGGTGCAATAGAGAAATTCCTTTCTTTTTTGATAACAAGGAGCAGTGAAATGTGTTGTGAATCTTCCATCTGAGGGGCAGTTCTAGTCGGTAAGCTACGGTACCAATGTGTTGTAAGAATTTGTAAGGACCTGTTTGTTGGGGATCAAGCTAGTGCAAGGGGCAGTGGTCTTGATGTTCTTAGCGCTGAGATACACAAGGTCTCCTACTTCAATTGGGGGGCCAGGGCTTTATTTCTTGTTGGCGGAATCCTTGTATACTTGTACTGCTCTTCTCAGGTTCTTGGCGCATTCTTCTTGGCACATGGGGATGTTGCTGACCCAGTCTCGTCCTTCAGAGTTGTTGGCTTCCTCTGTGGGGGGGCATCTCATGTGGGGTCAAATCCGTAGTTGGCTTTGAAGGGGGACATATCAGTGGAGCTGTGGTCTTGGTTGTTGTACACAAACTGAGCCATTGGTAGGTGGGTTACCCAATCATTCTGTTCCAAGTTAACGTAGCATTGTAAGTACTGTTTGAGGACCTGGTTCACTCTCTTGGTCTGTCTGTTGCTCTGGGGGTGATATGCAGTAGACAACAATCTTTTTATTCCCAAGTCCTTTAGGATTTGGGACCAAAACTTAGAGGTGAATTGTGGGCCTCTGTCCAAGACCACTTCTTGTGGGAGTCCATGGTTCATGAATACTTGGTTACAGAATAGAGTGGCAGTTTCCTTTGCGGTTACTTTGTTTGTTGTTGGAATAAAGTGAGCCATGAAGTGAAGCAATTAACAATTACAAGGATGGCGTTGAATCCTTTTGAATTGGGTAGCTCCACAATGTAGTCCATGGAAACTGACTTCCAAGGGCCTTCTGCAATCTGAAGGGGTTTTAGTAATCCTTCTGGCTTTCCTCACTTAGGTTTTGTACGTCTGCATGTCTTGCAACCACTGAGGTATTCTTTGATCTCTGGCTTCATCCTGGGCCACATGTAGGCTCTCTTAATCTCTTTGTGAGTTTTCGTATGCCCAGGGTGTCCTGACATGGGGGGGTTGTGGTATTACTTCAGTATCTCTAAGCGCAGTGTACCTTCTAGTACATAGGTGCGTCTGTGTAGCTGCAGGGTGTTTCCATGTAGGGAGTAACCGTTTTGATAGTATTGACTGTTGATATCTTTCTTTAAGTCTTCCATGATGGAGATGCAGTGCTGGTCTACAGTCTGAGCTAGTTGGATTTCTTCTCTTCTACTGGCTAGCCCCAGGAATAGGAGCATTGGCTCAATAATGTTTGGGGACAGCAAGGATTTAGTGTTAAATTCTTCAATCTCTTTGGCACTAGGAAAAAGGTTGACTCTTCAGCTTAAGGCATCTGGTACAATGTTGATCTTGCCAGGATTTTAGCTGATTGATAGGTTGTAATCTGCTAGGAATAAGGCCTATCTAGCTTGTTGCTGATTCAGTTGTTGTGGTTTGAAGAAGTATGTCAGGTTCTTGTGATCGGTCATGATTCTCACTGGGTGGTTGGAGTCACACAAGTATCTTCTCCCATGTTTCAAAGACTGGATGATAGCAAGCATCTCTTTATTGTAGATGGGGTAGCTCAACTCAGGCGTAGTGAACTTCCTTGAGTAGTAAGCTATAAGGTGCAGCTTACTATCATGCCCCTCCTGAAGCAACACCCCCCAATGCAAAGTCAGAGGCGTCTGTTTACACACTGAAGGGCTTATTGTAAACCGGCATTGCTAAGACAGGGAAAGAAAAAAGGTGTTTTTTAGCAACTCAAAGGCTGACTTGGCAGTATCATCTCACACAAAAGGGTATCTTTCAGAGGTGAGGCGGGTCAAGGGCAAGCAGATTGAAGAAAAAATTTGGACAAATTCCTGGCAGAAGTTTTCCAGGCCCAGGAAACTTCTGACCTCCTTGCGGTTCTTAGGTTCAGGCCATGATGTCACGGCCTCTATTTTATCAGGCGTCATTGCAAAACCTCCTTTCAGTACATTGAACCCCAGGAACTCTACTTCTTCTTGGAAAAACTCACATTTCTGGAGTTTAACAAAGAGTCTGTGTTCCTTGAAGCGTTGTAGGACAGCTTTAAGGTGTTCAACATGTTCCTCAGGTATGTGACTGTAAATGAGGATGTCATCTAAGTAGACTATGCAACACTGGTCCTTGAGTCCTCCCAAGACTACGTTCACCATAGTTTGCAAAGTACTGGGCGCGTTGCACAGCCCAAACGGCATAAACAAGTATTCAAAAAGACCTTGCCTAGTCTTGAAGGCAGTTTTTAATTTGTTGCCAGGCCTGATCCAGATCTGGTTAAAGGCATCCCTCAAATCAACCTTTGAGAAAACGTTGGCTCCTGAAAGCTGGTCTGAGAGGTCTTCAGCATTGGGTATGGGGTATATGTTTTTCACTGTGATGCTGTTTAGGTCCTGATAATTGACACAAGGGCGTAAGTCACCGCCCTTCTTTTTATTAAACAATAAAGGGGACAAACAAGGAGATTTGGAGACGTGTATATATCCATTCTTCAACATCTTTTCCAAGTACTATCTTAAGGCAGCTTGTTCCTTCATGTTACAACTATAGACAGGCTCATGCTTAGGTTGGGTTCCGGGGAGGAGGTCAATGGTGTGGTCAAACCGGCTGTGTTTTGGCAAGGCAGTGGCTTTCTCTTTGGAGAAGACAGACTCCCAAGGTTTCAAACATTTTGGGATCTTGGCCTTGCAGGACTCCATGGTGATGTTGTTCAACTCAGGGGTCTGCTGGGGGTTCAGGCAGGGGACCTCTAAGTTTTGGCTCTCATGAGTGACAGTCACTTGATGGTTCTTATAGTCCAAGTTCAATTGGTGGTCAACCCACCATTTGAACCCTATCACTACAAGTTTGGGAAGCTTCTCCATGACGTGGAATCTGGTGGGCAGCAATCTCTTGTTTAACTTCAGGGAGATGAACTCTTCACATTTGTGGGACAGGTCTGTTGTCTTGTTACCCAAGGTTACCAGTCAGGAATTTCCCTGGATTGGTACACCAAGTTTCTCAGCTAGGCTATGTTCCATGTAGTTGAGGGTTGCCCCACTGTCTAGGAGAGCTACAGTGTTCACCTCATGGTCATTATAACATAAGGTAGTGTCAATGATAGGATAAGTTGTGAAGTGTTATTTATTGCTGAGATGGTTGCTCCTTGGGTTCCATTGGAGCAGCTAGTACAGTCCTTGGATAAATGGCCACTCTGGTGATAATAGAAGCATAGTCCACTTCTGACGTGGTGTTGGTACTCTTCAGGGGTCATGTTCAAGTGGGGCCTACTTGTACCAGGGGTTTGATTGTTCCGGGGTTGTCCAGTGTGGTATACTTGTGATTGGCTGAAGTCCATGCCTCTGGCAATAGCCAGGAGCTTGTCTTTGGGAAGGTCACATTGGTGGTGTCTCATTAGGCTGGCATGGTATGGGTTCAGACCGTTTCTGAAATGCAAGCCTGATATGTCATCAGGAATCTTGGCTGCATCTGCCAGGCGTAGGAATTGTTGTATGTAGGTCTCCAGGTTGTCTCTTCCCTGGGTCAGGCAGATGAGCCCCATTTAGGCTTGGGTCTTGGCCCCAGCAGGGGTAGTTGCAGAGTTCATTCTCTCCAGGAATTGATCATAGGAAAGTATGAGATCTGGGTCTTCCTCCAGGCAGATCAAGAAGGTTTCTCTGGCATCATCCTTTAGTTGGGCGGCTACCATCATAACCTTCTGGGCTTGTCTATAAAGCTCTTGGGATGGGCGTGGAACAAGGCGTTTATCATGATCATTCCTTTTCTGAAACCAGCCAAGTCCAATTTTGGCAGGTCAGGAAAGGTTGTGAGGGCAGCAGTGTTCTGGTTGAGATGGAGATGGTCACAGTCTGGACCTGGGATGGCTTGGTGACAATTTCTTCTTGGCATTTGTTTGTTTCTTGTTTCTTGGTCAAATACTGTCTTAGGTAGTAAGCTGAGGTCATTAGATATGGTTGACATACTGTCACGGCCCATACCAGAGTCCAGCTGGACTCCCACAGGGGAGGCAGGCTGGGCCTGGAAGGCCATGTACACAATAGGCGCTATACAAAACAGGTAGTTTAGAGCAGTGGCTAAGGGGCGCCAACTCCCAGTATGGGGCACAACTTGGTCGGCCAGCCCCAATACTGTGATATAGACAAACCCTAGCTTGCTAAAGTCCTGAGTGGGAGGCGCTTTGGGGAGAGGAGGGGCAGTAGTAATATCCTTCATTGCTGGTGGCAGATCCAGGTGATGGGGATGGAAATACTCCAGGTCAAGGACGCGGGGAAGTTTGGCAAGGACAACAGGAGTATAGCCGGGAGGATATGGATATACAAGTTTGTATTGAGTAGTAGATTCACAAGTGGATGCAAAGAAAATAGTTAAATTTGAGCAAAAATAGACAATTACTGCAATAAGATAATAATTTCTAGGCATAAAATCACTTTATTAAGATGTCAACAGTGAGGAGGGCTTCTCCCCCTCACTACTTATACTTACTGAAGATGATGTGGCCTTTTGTGCCACCAGAGAACTGATGTCATCATTTGGAGTTGGATTTACAATTTTAACCGGAATTTGTGTGTTTAGGAAAGAGGATGAGATCTCATTGGCTGCTATAACATAAACCTTTTGAAATTTGCAGCATGTCAAGTTGCCACAGTTATTTATAGCTCCCGCAATGAATTGATTGCCCAATTGCGCAATCAAACAATTGCGCTCCCAATGTGCCATTTCCTGATAGGTGAGTGGCCCAAATTTGATAACAGGCTCAAAGCCAGGGATTCAAGGCTTGTGTGCCTTTCAAATCCCTGGCCATTTGCTAGTCAAAAGGGGGGGGGTATTTTGCCCTGGAAGGTGCTTTGTGTGGGTTTCCACACTGCATTTTTAATCAACTCTAAGGAGGCCAGCTGACTGTCCAGGGCAATCTGAGCCCTGACAGCCACAAAGAATACAGCTGTGACAGAAATTACTGGATAATATGAAGCCGTTTCTAAGTGATGGGGAATTACCACCCAAATCCACATAGAATTGATGATTAACCACCAACACAGCTTCAGATATTTTTTTGTGAAATTTCCAATTGTAACTCCAGGATTAAGTAGAATCAGTAGTCCTAACCAGAGCAAACCAAGATGAATGACCTGGGAAAGCATCAATGCATCTTCAGCGTAGAATTCTGGGCATTGAGAAGGGACACAATTTTCAGTTTCAAGAATGGGGGGAGGAGCTGCAAAATTAGCTGGCATGAAATTGACATTTGGAGGCACCAACAACAAAGTTCCAGATGCTGGGCCCCATCTTCATGAAATGATTTGGTTCAGAATCATATTGTATGGGATATACCGTAACAGCCCAATCACAGGATGCATTTTTAAAATTTAAAATTTAGAACTTGGGATAATTGATTTTTATTGAGTAAATTTAGGAGGACTCAACTCTTAGAGTTGAAACAGGGAAAACTATTCAATATATATCAGAAAAATTGACTAAGCAATACCACCTGAGTCTTGACCTCCTATTCCTTCTATGTCACTAAGTAAGTATCTGGTCCAAGTTACAAAGAACCCTTGTGTGACCAATTTCTGACAACCCTGCCAATTAACAAGCTCATATTGGGTGACCCTCAAATTACGTTGATTTATTGACGCCAGTTTGAAAGGGGGAGCTGGTTTCAGCTGGCAGACTGGAGCAGCTGTGAGCCATTTTTAGTTGACTGTTTGGTTCAAATCCGTTAACTTGATTAACTTTGATACAGGCTTCCCAGCTTTCTGATCCTTCTTACTTGGACGGACAATACCCAGCATTATGGAACCTACTGTGACAACAGTGGCCCCAAAGAGAGATTGTGAAGGGCAAATAAGTCCTTTCTCCAATACTTCCTTGAGTTAGGCGTGTAGGGTGGTGTCTTAGTTTGGGGTCAACCTGTAGATAAGACGCGCTTTGGGTACAGCTCCTTTGAGTTGGATGGAGTGTTGAATGTGTTTCTCTGGGGGCAACCCGGGTAGAGCTTCCTTGAAGATTTCTGAATGACAGGCCACAATTTTGCAATCCTGAGGTATGAAGGTATCCTGGTGATCCTTGAAGTGTATGATCTTGTACTGGCAGGAGCCCCAGTCAATTGCCTTCAGGTTTTCTTCTTGTCCAGGGTCTCTGTAATGCGCACAAAGATGTGGTTGCGTAGGAGTTGTTCCACTGAGTCAGGGTAGATCTGGTGATTGACACCTTCACGCTTGATGGTCAACACTGAGGTTGCCCAGTCTACGTGAGGATTGTTCTTTCACAACCAATCCAAACCCAGTACAATGTCAAACTTTGGAAAGTCAATGATGGGACCTTGGATGGTAGAGTGTAGGTTCTCGAGCATGACAGAGAAGGGGGCGGCTTCCCTTGTCATAGCAATATGGTGTTCATCAGCCAAGACCATGTTTTTAATCTGCAAAGGATTAGTGGTTAGTTTGAACTTGTCTACAAAGCTGCTGTTGACTAGGGTTCAATCTGTGCCCAAGTTTAGGAGTGCCAAGCCTGTGTAACTGCAAAAACAGAAAGGATATGACATCAGTTTATTGGGATTTCTGGCAATGGTGTACAGTACCAGGTCTTCTGAAGGTACTTGGATCATTGGACATTGGTCCACATCCTTGGGTTGGTACTCATCATTGGGCAAGTCAGGAGTTGTGCGGGGAGAGCTTGGCTCGCTTAATGCTCTCCATGGGCTGTTTCCTCATCTTGATTGCCCTGTGTGGCAGTGACACAGAAATGTGTACAATTTTGCTGGCCATTATTCCCAAATCCATGTCCATTTGGACCTGCGGGTTTATGATTTTTGTTGTTTTCGTTGTTTCCAGGGGGTGGTTGAGTGGAACGCCCGCTTGTGTGAGAGTCTTTGGGTCTCTCTTGTTTTCCAGTTTGCTCCTTGTGAAGAGCATTGAATGTTTGCTCTGCTTTCTCTGCATTGCAATACATGCTCTGTAGATTGATCACCTGGTCCAGGTTTACGTGCCTCATTGCATATGATTTGAGGGCATCATAGTACATGAGGTGTGTGGCTGGGGTGTCAAAGGCCATGTCAGAGGGTGCGCGTAGTCAGAGTTCCTCGTAGGTGCGGGTAAGTTTCTTCATGGTGCCCGTCTGGGTTACATTCTTTACTTGACGTATGATCATGAGCGCTGTGTCATTAAGCACAAATCTTGCCAAGAAGTCTTGTTTGAAGGTATCCCAGTTCTTCTCAGTATGTTCTTTGTGCCACTTGTTGCACCAGGTGCTAGCGTCGTGGGTAAGTCAGATGGAGATTTCTGCAATCCAAAATTGCTGTGGGCATTCCATCTGGGCCAGCTTGCTCTGAGCGGACCGGAGATATGCAGCAGTGTTGTCGTTGTTGGCCCTGGCAGAAGGTTCCAAGGCAGTGCTTCAGAGTCTTTGAGCTATGTAGGCGGGCATGGTGTTTTTGTCAGTTGGCCATGAGATGGTGGCGGCCGTCTGGAAGAACCCTTATGCAGACATGGCATTGAAGGCGGGTAGTGGGATCATCGTGTTCTGGTACAGGACGAAGCCATCAGGTATCTTGGTACCAGGGGTGTACAGAGTCCAGTCCAGCAGGAGGCCAGACATGATTCTGTCAAGGATTTGTTGGCCGCAGCAAGTACGGGCAACAGGCAGAATTTTACAAGATGTGGTAGGATGGAGAACCTACCTGTGCTACCAATGTCATAACTGTGCTGTTTTAGCAGAGTTACAAGGGGAAAAATATTTAGAAACTAGATAATATTCTTTATTGAGAGATCATGATTATATAGTTGGTGTGAATCATGGGTAACAGGAACATGATAGTGTTGATCACACGGTTGGATGGTGAAGGGGGTGGCTTGATCCTAGTAATGAGTCAAGCGCCAAAACAAGGTATTCACCGTAGGGGACCAGCATTTGTTCATGTTATTGGATTTGGTAATTTGAGTTGACTTCTTAGTCTTGCTTTGAGTAGCTGGGTAATCAGATTGCGGGTCACAAACCCGCTTACTTGGAACCTTGCTGGCGGGTCAAGCCTGCTGTTTCAACAATATTTAATAATTAAAAAATAAATTTTTGGATAGTGTTTCAATTTGAAATTTAAAATATGTTATCAATTTCAAAAATTAGAGTGCAATAGACCCATTCTATTCATTGATGCTAAACATAAGATCCAAAACTGAGTTGTATCCAGTAGATAAAGTAAGGCTCTGTTTCATAAAATTGGGGTCTGCCCAATTTTATCAAATCAGAGCCAGATTTGCTCCAGATGGCTGCTTTATTATAAGGCAGCATTATAGCAGATCTGCCACAACCCTGTAGGTAGTGAGATTATAAATTATATTATTTTAAACAATTTAATCTTTCAACCCTTAACATATAACGCAATCATTTAAAGGCTAGCGGGGTTTGTTAAAAGCTGTTTAATTCGATTTCCCGTTTTAAGCCGAGTTGATTTTAAAATCTTTTTTGGTTTAGTTTCATACTATGGGCTAAAGCAGGGTGCTGTTCTGAGCCCATCACCCCTATTATCATGTTCCATTTTAAAGGCACATGTCAGAGAAGATTGTGTTCAAAGCAGATACTATCAATAGGCTTGTTACGCCAAGAGAAAGAGCAATACGATGGATAAAGTTACAACACCATGTATGATAATTTTGGTCGGACCTCCTGGGTGCGGAAAGTCAACACTAGCCACATCATGGTGCAAAACATTCAAAGTAATTCCCATCAATCAGTCGGGTCTTAATCTGCAAGAAAATTTCTTTTCTACCACTTTTAGTTTTTTGGTGAAAGATTTGTAGTTTTTTTGGCGTAAAATTTTAGCAAGTGTAAATATTTCAAGCAAGCTAAAAATTCACTTCCGACTTCTTTAGGGAGGATTTTCATTTGGTGAAAATCATGTTCTTAAGGATTGCATCTTTAGCCTACTGCGTTATTTGATCCCCTTCGCTCGATAAATCTTAAAAAAGTAGTAGAGCTTAAAAATAAATGTTTCGCGCTTAAACTGAGCGTTAAAATTTATTTGTTTTGTTAATTTTTTAGCTTCAATCTTGGTTTAAAGCCACAATAGTTTCTTGAGATGCAAAATCCAAAGTTTTTTTTGTAGGGCTGGGTAAGAATAAATCAAGATGACCTTGGAACCCGCAAAGCCTGTGAGCAAGCATGCTACGTTGCGCTAAAGAAGGTGTGTCACTAAAAATATTCGGTCACACTAAGAATTTGCGCTGAAATCCCTTTTAAATAGTCGAACAACGTAATTATTGACCGCTGTAATTTCGATTCTAAGCAGCGCAAAGTTTGGATTGTTCTGGGCCGTCAGCTCAATGCCAGGATTATTTGCTTACAATTCAAACTTCCAGTCAAGGTAATTATAATTGCAATTGGTAGAAGAGTAAAGTGGGTTTACTTGTCGAATTGCATGGCTTGCTGCGTCCTTAATCCAGAATTCATTAGCGTTCACTCAATCTTATATTAGACACTGGAAAATAGAGTCCTTTCACGAACAAACCATCCAACTGGAGTTGAGGGGGTCAATGGTTTAGGAATCCTCCGCAGCTTTCTTAAATCATATACATACCCACGTCTTTCTGAAGGATTTGACAAAGTGATCACCTTTCCTGACAACATGGTTCATGGGCCCACTTTTGGGTCAATATTCTGGGATTGGGTTCAAAATACTATGGCATTGGTCCTAAAATTCAAAGACAATCTACTTGA
Organism: Entomophthora muscae; assembly: GCA_014839935.2. Taxonomy (NCBI): domain Eukaryota; kingdom Fungi; phylum Entomophthoromycota; class Entomophthoromycetes; order Entomophthorales; family Entomophthoraceae; genus Entomophthora; species Entomophthora muscae. The sequence goes on along the minus strand of QTSX02005082.1, from coordinate 151,811 downwards.
CTCGCCTGCTACTGGTGTCACTCCCTTCGAAACCGAGCTATTTGGTGTGCCTTCTCGCCCTCACATAACTTTAACCCATAGTTCAGAAACCAAAAACGAGACACCTTACAAAACAGTTTCAAAAGCAAGGTCTTATGCTTCAACCTGCTCACCTTCTCTGAATCCAAATGCTCCTGCATGGGGCCCTAAATGATATATTGCAGATTTAATTAATTTTATTATGTCCATACACTTTACACCACGCGCTGTTTATCCTTGATAAGACTGCAGTTCTGTATTATTTCGGCCTTTTTTAGTTTGTAAGAAGCAAATGCTACTTTATCAAATCATCAGTTAGTGAATTTAATGACTAAATATCATGCTGTCTGCAGGACAAAGTTCTAACCACTCCCCCTAAATCATATAGCCAAACTGATTGAATCTCTAATGTAAGAGAAACTGTGGTGCCGCTGAAAGATAATGCTAAAGAAATTTTGTGTTGCAATACTGTAAATTCAGAACCTGAACGTAAAAATGCGGGATTGTCAAATCCTTGGTCCAAATTTCAAATCACTTTTGCGGGCAACTCAGCCAAGTGAAAATTAAAATATTTAATAAAATCAACCATTTAAATTGACTTTTTTTGATTTATTTAAATTGGCAAATTTTGAATCCCTTGAGCAGATAACTCAACTAACAAGACAAAACACAGCAAACAAATGTGGGTACATGAATCAGAAATGTGGGATTCTAATGTACAATTTGAGATTTCCTGTATGTCAAATGAATCATAGACATCATGTAAAAATTAACAAATCTGAAATTGCGGGATTGTCAAATCCAAGAACCAAATTTCAAATCAAAAATGAGGTGAATTTGAAATAAATATAATTTATGGGTGTCTCAAAAAGGATGCTAAAGGATATAGGGTGGATTTGTGCTAATTCTTTTAGAAATCATAGGCATTCTCAAAAATCACCCTATTCCATTTTAGCACGGCTAAAATTTAGATGCTTGATTACAGTAGATTTTAAAAAACGCAAATAATAAAATATAATTATATATTACAATCTATCTTATTACATTGTCTTTTCCTTGATGTGTTGATAGTTTATTTGCTGTTGATAATGTGCTTGCGTTTAATTGGATAGTTTCACCTTCAGTTGCCTTGGCAATAGGAAATCAAGTCGCCTCCGCAAGGCCAGCTGTGGTCACAGAGGTGACTTGATTTTCTATCATCAAGGCAACTGGAGGTGAAACCATCCAATTAAACGTAAGCACATTATCAACAGCAAATGAACTATCAACACATCAAGGAAAAGACAACATGATAAGATAGATTGTAATATATAATTCTATTTTATTATTAGCGTTTTTTAAAATCTACTGTAATCAAGTATCCTAAATAGCAATACATGAATACATAGTGTAGTAAAACGGTGATGTTTCACTTTGAAGTTTTTTCTTTGCCCCCCTCCTTTCTTCCTTGAATTTTTTAAAAGTTCCTTGTTCAGGAGGGTAGCTCATATATCATTATATGGTTTTGTGGTTGCTATATTAATGATTTAGAGTGCAGAATTTTGCATCATTTCCAGTTTAGAAAATTTTACATTTAACTTAATTTCATGTTTAAATATGGTTGTTGAGATAGGATTTTTCATTTGATTTTATCCAGAGTGGAGCTTCTTGATTTGGGTTGATTTGTCCTAGTTTTTTACTGTACATTCAATTTGGATTCCAGTTCCCGCAATTAATATCTGAGTTTACTAGTGACATTCAAAAGTGATTTGAAATTTGGTTCTTGGATTTGACAATCCTGCAATTTCAAAAAACATAGTAAACTTAATGAAAATGGTTGATGGATTTGAACGCTTCAAATCTGATTCCAGTTAATTCATTTCATCCATTGGAAATATGCAGTTTGACTTGAAATTTGCAAAGTGTCTATGAGTTCCCGCATTTTTAAAAATACAAATAAAAATACAAAAAATTCATTTTAATTAAAAAAAGGCTATGTTGCAAAAGTGATTCAAAATTTGGACCAAGGATTTGACAATCCCACATTTTTACGTCCAGGTTCTTAATTTACAGTATACTTTTGAAGTGACATAATATCATTACATGAAAGAAAGCATGGAGCTGATTTTGCATGTGAATTTAAGTTGCATCAAGCGTTGAGTTAGTCATCAAAGATAATCAATAAATGAAAGCTTACCCTATTATGTAGAAACACCAGGGTTAACCCTCTTCCAAATCAACCAATAAATTAATCCTTAAGTGCAGTAACTCAAACCACTTACTTCTTGAAGCCAAGACTGATTTATAAGATGCTATCTATGCAGTGTTAAAAACAATCTATATTTTTTAATCAATGGCAATATCAATGTAGCTATGCCTGCTTGGATCAATGCACATACTCTTGCCAGGCTTTTCTCTACTTTTGGCATTAGCCAGCCAGCTATTTAAACATTTCATCCCAATAATGTTATTATTAGCTTGATGCCCCTTCTCAATCCAACATACTCTCTCATCACAGGATTGGTAATAAAACAACTTGAAGGAGCTGGAGTGGTTGGTACCAACATGAAGTTTAAGCTAAACAAAGAATACCAAATGAAATGTGTATAGGTTCCATAGCTCATACTCTAGCAGGCTCATCATCAGTTGTGGAGATGAGACAAGACTGAAATGCCTAGTAAATGATAGAGGCTAACCAAATCATGTAGCTTACAGCAGTGGCCAAAGTGTGCAGTGAATCCCTGTAACAGATCACTGTCTTAACAAGCCCTAACAAAGTCATTTAGGAAAAGTCATACTTGCTTTAGTTATGATGAAGAGGTATCAAGAGAAAGTAATTATCACCTGGGGGTTGGCACCCCAATTCATTAGGATTAGGTCAGAAGCTGATAAGTGGGGGGAGAAAAAGAGAAAATATTTAATTTATCAGTGAAGAGTATAAAGTAAAATAACCTTTACTAAAGTCTTAGCTCTTATGAGAAACTTAAACAGGGAATATGTGGGCTACTCTCTTTAATCTTGGTGGGGGTGGACTTAAAGTTAAACAGAGATTGATCCAACTTTAAGAGGTTCCACTTCTAGCATTGGTACTCCTGATTATAAGCAATTAATAAATAGATGAAAGAAAATTTTTAATAAATCCTAAATGGATGTAACAATCAAATCACATGTCATACTTTTCATAGCTTTTGAGATGGATGAACAAAAGCCAGATTAGAGCAAGCTAATTTTGTGCATAGAACATAAAATAGATGGTGCAAGCTTTCTGAGTAATATCAGTGTTCAAAGACCCATTAGTATTTTCAATGTGACACAGCAAACATATCAAACATCAGTAACAAACATAGCCACACTTGAAGCTAATTATACACAACAGAACAAATCAAACCTTTTCATGGATTTTCCAGGTTTCAAACAGCACTTGGACAGATATTAATTGTGCAGAAAAAACATGCTAAAAACACAGAATCATCAAATAGAAATTGCACAGAAGTTTTGCACACGGCTAATAAAACCAAACAAAAAGTTGAACTTTCACTTTGTTTTGATTAAAAGAAAGCTTCAAAAATGAGGAAAAATATCCACATCTGATCCAATAAATTTTATTTGGGAAGTTGGGGTATCAAGTTTAAAAATAAAGCTCCCTAATTAGATAAAAAAATATTCGTTAGAAATTTTGCTAATAAAATTCAACCCATACTAAACTACAATCAAAAATAGTATTTCTCCTGTTTCCATTAATAATTTATCAAGTTTTTATATGTTTTTCAAGAAATAGTGAGTTTAATCTTATTGACACTCAGTACCAAGAGCTTGTGGCAGTCAACAGCCAAGAGCAAGGGACTAGCACATCTTCTGTATACACCCAGCGCTTTAACTACACTCAGGAGGACAAATAGCTGTATGCTCCTTCCATCAAGACAGGTGATTTATTGTTTGGCACCACACAGAGACTGTTGCTGACCAGGACAATCACCAGGCCTGTGCGCAAGGATATTTTGAAATCAACCTATTCTCAGCCAATAAGACCCCTGTGTCATCAATAAAAACTAACCAATCAGTATATTTCTCTTCTCAAGAGGCAAATTCAATCCTGGTGGCAAAGAAAGGCTAAAATCTTTTAACCAATCAGGTTATTTAGGAGGTTATGGCCATTACTGTAAAACTAGATTTATGAACAATTTCTGAATACCTTGGGTTCATCTGTCAGGATACCAAGCACTATAAGCTGGCCCACTGTGCAAGGAGCCAGGGTAGATGAGTGTATTAGTAGGCAAGGTCCACAAAATAATTATTTCTAACTTGATGAGATACAAGACATACTGTTCTATCATAGATCATGAGCTCACAGGCAGTGCCATAGAGTCTATAATCCATGTGAGAGTAATATAGACAATACCAGATGACTGGTTGGAAGTTGTTTCTGCAGGAGGTGTGACAATTCACATGGAAGCTGTTATGCCTGTGAGGGCTGATTTGGCCACAATAAAGGATCTATGCTGAAAGGTGGCAGTGTGTAGTGATTGTGAGACAGGTAGAGGCCTATTAGGGAAAATTGGCTACTAGGGGAAGTAAGGCCTGCCTAGTAGGTAACTTAGGACTACTAGAGGCAAACTTTGAACCAGCCCAGTATGGAACATTGGCTTCTAGGGGGCTGGTTAGGTTTCCTCACCCAGTTGGGAACATTGACTACTAGGGGTGAGGAATGTGATAGCCCAGCAGGTAACACAGGCTACCAGGGCTGGATATTTTTGTGGCCCTGATGGATAACATGGGCTACCAGGGAAAGGAGGAGCTTAGATAGCTCTACGTGCCCTTGTGCACTTACAGGTCTGTGAGCAAGCATTCTACTTAACAGACTGGTAGAGTGTCTGTGGGGCTCCTGGTCACCAGTCCCCAAAGTGTGTCCTGGGTTGTAGCCAGGGACCAGCTTGGAGGATTCTCCATTCTCCAACAGTGGTGAATAGTTGGTGAGGAGCTTATACTTGGCTTGCATAAGGGTGTACTCCTCCAGTGCCTTCCCAATTACTAAGTGAGTGTCTCCACTGTACACTTGTACTTCAGCAGGCGCCAGCCCTTCTGTAGGCTGATACCAATCCTGTAAAAGTCTTGCAAACTCTCTCCCAATGAACTCTCTTCCCCTATTTGTCATTTTCAAATGCCTTGTCACCTTCTCCCACTCCTCCTGGGCAGATTTACTAGAGGAAAACTTCTTGCACCTTAGGCAATAGGATTCCTCATCCCCTGGTATAAGATAGAAAATATGGGGTAATTGACTCATGGGACTTATATTTTCTCTTCACACGGGAAATTTGGATAGGGGTCATAATTGGTGCTTTATTCACAGTCAGAAGGAAGATCCCCTTAGAAACCTTCTGATATATGGCCTTGGGATAGGGAATAATGAGGGGTTTATGCCAATACTTGGAGTTGTTTAACAATATTTTGGACTCCTTGTACTTGGTCTTTGGCTCCTGCTCCTTGGTCTTGGGCTCCTGCACTTTGGTCTTGGGCTCCTGCACCTTAGTCTTGGACTCCTGTATTCTAATCTTATGCTCCTGTGGTCTGTCCTGGCTCTGGCTTCCTATCCTTGGTCTTCTGCTCCTTCTGTAGGTTTTGTGGCCTTTGTAATCCACTTGATCCAGTCCCTGAAGAGTCTCAGATAGCTCTCCCCTTTATAGCCCCTTGTTTCAGACCAAAAACCTCTCTTAGAACTCTGGTTCTTCAAAGCTTAAACTATCACGTTTTTCTTCTTCTATAATATATTAAACCTTTAAACTTACCTCAGCCAATGAAAGCCCTGAATTTTCTGCTTCTGCTCCTCATTTTTTAGGCTTTAACTTTCAAGTTAAAGCCCTAAAAACACTGATTAAATAAACTTTGGCTCACAGCCAATCATACACCTCAATTCAACAGTTTCACCAAAAAGGTTTCCCCAGATGACCTGTCCTTGACCCTGGTTTGAACCCAAGGATATCTTGCTCCAGGTAAACAACTGCTCTGTGTTTCAAGCAATTTTGCCGTAATTCCCGTCACGTTTCCCCAGCAAATCTCAAGCGCTTTCACATATGTTTTACTTAGGCAAATTTTGACCCTTCAATTTTTCAACATTTCTCCATGTTTCTCCGTGTTTCTTCCAACATTTTGCAACTTTGAACCTGCCTGCTATCCGTCTTTTTTTCTTTCCTAGTTGTTCTCAGAAAAATTTGCTCTTTTGCCCTTACAGTTTCTCCGTTCTTCTTCCAGCTTCTTTCTGGCCTATTTCCTCTTCAATCCCTTTTCTAAAAGTAACATATAGTTCTAATAAACTATAGGTTATTTTTCCTTCTCTTTCTTTTTTTATTATATGATTTTCAATCCTTTTTTTAATCATAATCAGGCAGTATTTAATTATTCTTTAACTGCTTCTTTTTTATCTAAATTTCCTCTCAAAAGTCACTAAAACCAGCTCTTCAAGTCTCTGCATCCAGTCTAGCTAGTTCATCATCTCAGCTCTTCAGCTCTTCAACACCAACTTCTGGTCCTCTGGCCATCCTGCATTATGATCAGCTAGCCCTGCATCATAATCTTCTTGTCCTTCAGCTTATCCTTAACCAGTTCCTCATCAAATCCTTACTAGGAACCTCTTTTGTTCCTTCTACACACTGAACCATATTGGTTCATTCCATTCAATATGAATTAATAGTCCATCAACTAGCCTTCACTGTGACCAAACAGTCCCTCTTGCTAGTTTTCTCTGTTAATTCCGTGAACCACCTCAGTTCTTTATCTCAGCCCCCATTACCAGAACTTGTAGACCTAGGCATGAGTCTACATTGAACTGACGTTTGACTGGGCCCTCACAAGTGGCAATCCAATTAGGCCCTTCAACCATAGATCAATGTCTATGTGTTGTCTTTACTCACCCAGATGATTAAGTCTGGGCTTTCAGTTGCAGAGTAATCAGCTCTACTTCCCAGAGGCCTGATCACACCAAGTTCTGCAGCTTGCTTCCCCAAGCAAGCCGCCTTGGTGACAACTCTGAGCAAGTCTATACCCTACAATGCTCACCTTGGGTTTCCCCAAAGCTCCCATAGGGGCATACACAAGGACACCCTACCAGTCCGTTAGGTAGGGTGCTTGCTCACAGACCTCCTGTAAGCGCATAAGGGTACATTGAGCCCTCTGAGCTCTTCCCCTCCCTGGCAGCCCGTGTTACCTGCCAGGGGTCCCAAACCTACTCCCCCCCAGACAGACAAAGTTCCCTGCTTGTTATTTCAGTCTTCACCCTCCCGCAGCCACAGTTCCCTGCTAGGTGAAGCACTATAGCCCAAAGCAGCCAATATCTTCTGCTGGGTGGAGGCAACATCTGCCCCTGGTAGTCCTTGGTTACCTACCAGCCAGACCTTACTTACCCTAGTAGACCATGTTACCTACTATGCTCCCCCCACTTACCTTAGCAGCCCTATGTTACCTACTAGTTTAAAGCATCACCAGCTAACCACACATTGTCACTCTTCAGCATATTGTCTTTATTTGAAGCCAATCAACCCTTGCCTGCAAAACAGCACACATGTGGATCACCACAGTGTCCTTGTCTGTGTTTCCCTGGAGGCTTTGAGGAGGTCCTGAAGCTACCATTGGGGGGCATGAATATGCTCAGAGGTGTTATCAGGGTGTCTGCTAAGGGAAGCAGCTGCAGAACTTGATATGATTAGGTCTCTGGGAAGTTAAGTTGGTTACTTTACAACTGAAAGCTCAGACTTAACCACCTGAGTGATTAAAGATAACTGCACAGACATGAGGATTGTCTGTGGTTGAATGGCCTAAGTGGAGGACACTTGTGAGGGCCCAGTCAAACGCAAGTAGCCTTTTAGACTTATTGCCTGAGTCTGAGGTATTGGTAACAGGGACTGACCATGAAACCACAGAAGTTCATAGTGTAAGATCAACAGTGAAGACTAGTTGAGGAACTGGAAGATCATAGTGAGGAATGGAACCAAGATGGTTCATAGGGCAGATAGAACCTAAGTGGTTCATGGTGAGAACTAGCTGAAAGACTGAGAAGATCATGAAAAGTACTAGCCAATGGACTAGGAAGGACTAGCTAATGTATAGGGAAGAACTAGCTGAAGAGCTAGAAGATCATGGAGGAGAACTAGCAGAAGGGCTTGAAAATCATGGTGCAGGACTAGCTGAAGGACTAGAAGTTAGTTGAGAATTACCAGTAGGAGTAGATGCAGGAGCAATAATTCTTGGTTTGAACTCTTGGAAGAAGGATTAATAATATAAAAGATACAGCAAAAGAATTAATTAAACTGCCAAAAGATATGATAAAAAGATTATGATAAATATCATATGAAAAATAAGTAGAGAAAATGAAATGATTTACAGAAATTGGACTGTAAATTTATTAAGAATTGATTGAGTGAAGCTGGATCCAAAGAGGCTGGAAACATGGCAGAGAAACTGTTGAGACAAAAGCTGGAGTTTTGCCAAAATGGTTGAGAGAGGCAAGAAGTAAACAACAGGCAAGTTCAAAGTGCTAAAATGTTGAAAAAATGCGGCAAAACTTGGAGAAACATTGAAGAAATTAGGTTTCAAAATCCCCTAAGTAAAACATAGTCAAAAGTGCTTAATTTTACCTGTAGAAACATGATGTGAATTGCGGCAAAACTGTTCAAAACACAGAGCAGTTGTTTATCCGGAGAAAGACAGCGCTGGGTTCAAACTATGGTCAAAAGCCAGTCATTTGGATGCACAGTTCAGCAAAACCATTCAATCTGGGCGTTTGATTAGCTGCAGGTTGAAGCCTGTTTGATTACTGTTTTGGGGGCTTTAACTGAAGAGTTTAAGTCTAAAAATGAGGGAATGAATCAGGAAAATAATGGTTTTAATTGGCTGGGAAAGGGATATTTAAAGCTTTGAAACCACGTGTTCTTTGAGAAAACAGGGACTGAAAAAAGGAGCTATAAAAGGGAGAGCTATATGAAGCTTTTCAGGGACTGGATCAAGTGGAATAACAAGGCCACTAGGACTATACAGTAATCTGGAGACCAAGGCAAAGGAGCAAGAGCCCAAGATAAAGGTGCAGAAGTCCAAGATAATGAGTCAAAAGCTAAGCAGAGTTCAGGAGTCCAGGACTAAGAATGAGGAGTCCAAGACTAAGATGAAGGAGCCCAAGACCAAGTTCAAGGAGTCCAAGATATTGGTGGAGGACTTCAAGTATTGGCAAACCCATATTGTTTTCCCAGACCCCCAGGCCATATACCAGAAGGTTTAAAAGGGGATCTTCCTTCCAAAAGCAAATAAAAGCCCATTTTGACCCCTGACCAAATTTCCAAGTAGTACAGATAAGCTCTATGGGTGAACTGCCCAATATCTTTTACCCTAGTCAAGGGGAGGAAGATACCTATTGTCAAATTTGTAGAAGGTTTGCCACTAGTAAAACTTCCCAAGAAGAGTGGGAGAGGTTAACTAGACACCTTAAAATGACAGATAGAGGATGGAAATTCATTGGGAATGAGTTTATTAGGGTGAAAGACTGGTACAGGCCCACAGAGGGGTTGGCACCAGCCAAAGTACAGGTGCATGGTGGACATGCCTGCCTGGTTATTGGAAAAGTGTTGGAAGAGTTTGCAGTCATGCAGGCTAAGAATAAACTTCTAGCAAGCCACCTCACACTACTAGGAAATGAAAACTCCTCCAAGCCAGTCCCTGGCTATGACCCAGGACACAGTTTGGGGATTGGTGAACAGGAACCCCACAGGCAGGTTGCCATTGGCTACCTCTGGATAATAAGGCTTCAACCCCTTTTTTGGTGACTTGGAAATTGGCATTGGACAAGTGTTCAGGTCCAGTGCCACTTCCTGGACTTCAGGTAAGTTTGGGGCAACTCTCATGGGTGAACTTGCCTTTTTAACCAAGTAAACTGCCAGTGCCAAGTTTTGGTACTTTGGGGAAACTCCCAGCATCAGGCAATGTCAGTTTGCTTGCAAAACTCTGTGGTTCAGTCAAGTATTTGGATCCCGGCGGGTTGGCATCAACTTTACTAACAGGAAAATTATCAACTGGTTGCAGGCTGCCAAGCTCCCAGTCTTTTGAACTGGTGGGCTGTGAAAGGGTTTGCTCAAGGTTCAATTCTGGCCCCATACTTTGGGATTTGGGTGCAACAAAATTTCCATTCCTGACACCAGGGGTTGTTCTCTGACACCTATTAAAAATGACTATAACTTTTCAGGACTATGGCCCCAAAAAGAGCCACAATGCCACAGGTGGTAAAAGGGTACTACATGCTGGATTTTGGTTTTTTTTGGAAGATTTCTGTAGAGTGGCTATATTTTTGTCAGGATTATCCTGACATAAATTATCTGGCTAATAGAAGTTGGGAATTATCCAAGATTTGGGCCAGGTAGCAGTAAAATTGTGATTTACTCAAAGATGAGGTATTCATGAAAACTTCATGAATAGATTAATGCATGGATGTTCCTATTCATGCAAGCGTAACTCATCAAGTACAGAATTAAAAAATAAATGCTTTAACTTGAATTCAAAAGGTCTTGCTAAGCCTGATAACTTTCCTTGAGCAATGGCAACTTGTTGAGAACCCTAATCATAAGCAAAATCAAGATGAAGTTAACTTTCTACATGAATAACTAGTTACATGAAAATGATGTCATGTCATACATGCAGCTGTATCTTGGTGTTATATGTTTTGGATCTGCATGTCTAACCCCACATTCAAAAGCCCCTGTTATTTCCAATCTTTATTATTAAGTATTGAGCACCTGTCAAGAACTCGGATCACAAGCAAATTTGAGTAGAGTACTGGACTCTGAAAGTAATAAGTGAAAGCTTCATTTGATATGCATGCAATGAACTCTCTGTGCCCACTATTCCTACACAATTCCCCCTCACTACTGTTACCTATAAATAAATGATTTTTGACTAGTTGATAGCTAAGCTATCATTGAAGTTCTACCTAATCTTGCTATCTATTTCCCCCCATTCATTATAGAAAGTAAGTTATGTGGTGTCTATAACAGGTGGGCTTTGAAATTTTATTGCACTTTGGCCAATTATGCCAGTGAGTAAAGATACAAGTATTCCATGGAGTCCATGCTGTCAGTATGGAAGTTAAAAGGGACAAACTACACAGTCTATCTGAGCTATCAAATAGAAGTAAAAAAGAAAGCAAACAGTGTCAACTAAGAGGCAAATTTTCAGTAATATATACCTATCAGGCCATACAGACTATCATCTTGCTGATATTGTATTTTATAAAATTGGCAGTATAATCCAAGCCAGGGATGCAAAGGACATGTATTCTCTAGTATTGGATTTAGATGATTAAATGGCCTTTTTTTGGAAGATTATTTCTGACCTTTTCTCCAAGTCAGTTTTTAATGTGTTCAATACAGGAAATTTTCACAACAGTTCTTGCCTTCCCCTTGCTATTTCCCCCTCTTTATACCTATCTCACTCATTAAAGAGGAATAGTAAATAGAGTTACATAATGCAGCATTTTTTCTGGAAATGGACTTTTGTTCTTCTATTTATACATGTAAAAACTCTCTTACATCCATCTCACATCATCCTGCCTCTCCTCAGTTGATGCTAGTAGCCATGTTTGAACACAAAAGCCTCCGCTGTAATGAAGATAAAATTATGATTTGTGTTTTTATACTGCAGTTTTAAAAGCTATGGCAACAACTGAAATTACCTCAGATTTAAAAAAACGATTTAAGATTTAAGTGAATTCTAACTATCAGGTTAAAATATACACTCTGTTAACAGGGATTTTTGGTGTTAATAGACAAAATGGGTCAACACAGCAATAAATTGCTCACATGCCAAGCAAGACTATTCAAAATACAATCCAAAATATATTGATTAACAAACAAAATGGTGTGAGTTGACCTTTGTTTTACATATGTTTACTATGTGAATTGGTTACAAAATACACCCAAGCGTGATGAGTCAAAACTCAATCCAAAAACAAAACACAATAGCATCTTACTATGTAAACAAAACCACTCAAATGTTGTGTGCAATGGACTGTAATCAAGAATAATACCAAGGTGTCATAAATAAGGCACACAATATGAAACAATTTTTTTAAAAATATTGTGTTGGGTGTTTAAATTTGGCGTAAAATCTGGTAAAAAGGGTGGAAATTATTTTGGATATTCTAAAATGGGAATTTTAAAACCAAAAACAAATAATTAAGAGATAAAAAATCTATAATCAGAATATTGGGTGGGGAAAACTCTAATTAAATATCCATATTCAGATAAAAGCAAAAATTAAAATTAGGGCGTAACTTAATTGAAACCTATCTAATATTTTATTAACTTTTTAAAATGGAAGGAATACAACAACAGAGTAACAATGCACCTGTTGCGCGCCGCAGTTGTGATTGCCCCCGCGGGTCAAAGAACAGAGTTAGTGCAACACAAGTGCCTATTCAGGAAGGAGATGGGAGAGGTAAATTTAATATTGAGGCTGCACTGACACAACCAGATCAAGAAGCACAACTTGCAGGGGTAAAGAGCATCAACCCTTGGGTCCCCAAGCTGATCCAAAAGCCCATCAAGGTTACCACAACCAAAACAGTTATAAACAAGGAGATCAAGCTTACCTCTTTTGTATTTGACCCTGTGTATCACCAGGAATTAGCCCTGTCAGCCATGATAGAGAAGGTTAAGCCTGTGCTTGACACCTCATATGAGCCCTATGTCAGTGACAGCAACCAAGAAGACATCGAGGATCCTGAGTATTTCCAAAACAAAGATGGTCAGCCTGTGATAAAAAAGGTTGTTGTGTTCTATACCAAGGTGTTCATGTCTTGCATACCAGTTGCCAATAAGAATCCTGGCTCATCTTGTCGTAATTGGCTCCTGGGGACAACATCCAGGAGGACACGGCAGAAAATCTTTATAACAAAAGATTTGAGGTTTTGAGCTAGCCTTGGGTTAGCCTTCAGGGCAAATTAAGGGCACATACCTTAATTTCCTGGAATACAAGATGTGGAATTCCTTTTGGCAAAAAGGAAAGGAAAAAGCTTGAAGAATATTAAGCCAACACAGATGTGGATAAACTTGTCTTTATTAGGAGAAATGATTCTACTTAAATAGTAGACAAGGGTTGATGATCACTCATTAGGTAGACAGAGTGGCAGAGGGGGTCATGTTGGGGTGAATTCATACCAGGATCAATCAAGGGCTGGTATGGTAATCCGGAATGGGTGGACATCAGAACAGACCCATTTACGGAAGGTGAGGAATTTCCAAAGTCAAAAGCAAAACCAACCAAATCTTTGTCTTTATCACTATTCAAAGGCCATATCAAAATAGCATTAATGGTGCAACTTCCAACAAAGACCTAAAAATTCAACAATGTATCAGGAGAAGATTGAGAAGGAGCACAATGAGCAGAAACACTATATAAAATGACTGAGCACGGTTGAAGCAGTATTTTAATTCTAGCTAAATAAAAAATTGTTATGAACCTTTTATTCTCTAACATTTTATCCTACTTTATTCTTGTTCTACTACATTTACAATTACTCAGCAACTAACCCACTATTAGGGAAGATATTCACTCTATCCAAGACTTTGTATGGGATCACCCAGACCACTAACACTCACCTGTAGTGCCCTTTGGCCTGGTTTGTTTTACAGAGTACCCCTAACCCCCAATCACAAACAGTGGACACTTACAGAGTTTCTCTGGTATATTTTCTGGAAGTTTAGCAGAACTATACCTTATATTATGGGACAATCAAGTAGCCATAATTAACCCTCTCATCTTCAGATGGGAATACAACCCCAGCACCTACTTGGTTCCTATGAAGCCCCCTCTTATCTCAAAGCCTTATGTGCCTTAATCTACCAAGACCATCCCGCCCAGCCAAGAAAATCAACTCCTGAGAGTGCTTTATCTAGCACTAACTGGGTTTCTTGATTCCACTTTGCTGAGTAACTTTTAGTAACAGCCATTGTTACTACTGATCACAATCAGTTCTCAATTGCTTTAGATTTGATACATCAACTCTGTTCTTGATTGCAAGATGAAGAACATTTGTATTAAATTAATTAACAGCAAATCTGGATGGATTAAAGTTGCAAATGCTTTAGTATTTCACTTGGCATAATTAGATCATCCTGATTGATTGTTTTTATTGCCCCTTCCCTTTTCCCATGTAAATCTGGGTCCCATGATTGAAACAATCCCTTGTGTTGGCTGTATAATTGATACACCTGCTTTAGCTATCCTTTTCAAACCTTGCTTGTATAAAGCAACTCCTTTCCAATAAAGATGTTTACCCCAAATATACTATTTACTTTGTATATCACATTTTAAATCATCAAGCCTTTTACTTAGAAAAGCCTTGATTAGTGTAATGTGATACTTAGAGTATATATTTATATTGACAAAGCTACTTACTTTTGCAAACAAAGCATAGTGTAAATCATATGCTGACCTCAGGCTCACGGTCTATTGCAAAAAATGCACTCTCCTATTTAATTAGGTTAGGCCTCATTATCTGGTGGGCTGTGCCTTTGCCTGTCACTGCCCCCATGCTGAAAGATCCACCAAGGAATCATGGCGTCTGTTAAAGTTGTGTAAATAATCTCATAGTAGAAATGAATTTGATGCAGGTAGATTCCCCACACCAACATCAAGACTGCCAAGAGAAAAGTGCACTGTAACTTCAAACCAATGAATCTTTAAAATGGGAGATGCAACAGGCAAACAAAACTGCACCTGATACTGTCAATAAAAAAGGCAGGTGAGAAATGGAAAAGAAATGATTACTTGACAAACTGAGATAAAGACACATGGGTATTCACCAAAGCTCTCTGAAGCCAAGCTAGGAACAGGTAGGAGTAAGAAGTAACTGGATGGACTTGGAGCCTCATATACTTCATCATTTAGAATAATTTCCTTGAGTTGGGATAGTATTCATTGCAGGTAGGTAATAATATCTGAAAACAAGTTTTCAGTTTGGGGGAGGGAGAAGTTTTAAGGGAAGCACTGAATTCACACTCAATTCTGATTGGCTGGGAGCAGATACTTTCTCTCCTTCTGTCATCTTTTTGTCAGGCCCATATATGATGTCATAATTTGCACCCTTTGGGCAACCAGCTGGTCGACTGCCATCACACAGGGGGTGGAAATATCTCAATTTTGAGGCAGCAAAATTTTTGGGGGAAAATCTTACAGGCTCTA
This sequence comes from Entomophthora muscae, assembly GCA_014839935.2. Lineage (NCBI taxonomy): Eukaryota > Fungi > Entomophthoromycota > Entomophthoromycetes > Entomophthorales > Entomophthoraceae > Entomophthora > Entomophthora muscae. The sequence goes on along the minus strand of QTSX02005082.1, from coordinate 136,601 downwards.
TAGCATTCTCTACAGGAGCAGCCACTACCCATTTTTTGTCAATCATCTGACTAAGATCCTCAGCTGATTCTAACAGTTTAATGGCCTTTCTTTTTGTATGGCACTTCTTTTTTGGACAATCAATCCCAGCCAAAAAATTCACTACTGTGACAGTATCCTGATTATCTCCCCCAAACAGACCCCATCAAACAAGCTATTTTAAGAACTTTAACTGAATTGTGGTGCAATTTTAAGGAAAAATGGTAGTATTTATAAAACAATTTCCGCTTGTTGCAACGGGAGAATACCATAAATGAAGAGGTTTATTATAGTGTATCTCTAAAAGACAAGAGATAAAAGTTTGGAGTGCTTAGCTAAAGCCTTGAGGTAAGCTGGTTTGGTGTAGATTTAGATGATTAAAGCTGGGGAGAGTTGAATAGCAAAGAGGGATGCGCCTCTAACGCTTGAGAAAGGGGAATTGTAGATTAAAGTTACAGACGCTTCATCAAAGGACTTGGCTTGCTGAGGCGGGTTAAAAGTTCGTGTGCTTGGTTCTGGTCGAGATCTTTCCATAGAGCCCAGGCATTTTTAACATCTGCCGAGCTAAAAACTTGGGATTCGACATTCAGGAAGGCTAAAGTGTCGCTGGCGTCTAGGGCGAGATTAGCAAAGTGGTTGTTTGGGCTCTTGTATTTGTCAATATCTCTCAGAAAAGCGCCAATAAGTTAGGCATATAGTAATATCCTGGTTATAACTAAAGATACTTCCTTCATATGGAATATATAAACAAATTAAACCTTGTTGGTGAATATTGTGACTTTTATCCAAAACTATGGTTAGAAAGTGGAATGTAAGATGATCGCGTACCAATAGATTAGATTAACTTAAGTGAAACCCCTCAATGTAAATACCGAATTTTACACTTCAAACACTAAAAGAAAGCCATGACCTACCTTTATACTCGAATTCTTGTACCGAGGCTTTACTCGAAGAGTGAGATGTCTGCCCCAATCCCCTAGCCTTGTTTCTTTCCTGGATCACGCGTTTGATAATCACCTTCTTAATCATAGCCTCCTTTGCACTTCGCTTCTAAATAATTTATTGAGAAAATTAAAATGATCGTTGGCTGCCGACGACCGCTCTCTTGCTCTGAGAAGCAGTTTCTTTAAGCTGATTTTGCTTTAAGGTCGCACTGTATCTAAATGAGGCTTTTTTGAAGAGAATAAAAGCGCTATCAACAAGAAATATAATTGGAACCATTTTATATTTCAATGAACTGCAACCAACTCTACGTATTATTCAAAGAATATCAACACAAGAAACAAATTGGAGGGCGAGGCGGCTAAGAGTGCTGCTTTTGGATCAGGCCAAACGAAAAATCATGTAAACAGTAAAATTAGAGTCGTTAAGCCTCTGTATATAATAAATTTACGATTACTGGAGGGAACATAAGCTATTTCGCAGTTCTTTGGAACTTATGATTTTAAAACAAAAACCCTCATTTTGAATCCAAAGATGGAAGCCCTTAAAATCCAACTACGTAGGTTCAAACCAAGTTTCGGGGCTTGATCGATTATAAAATACCGCGGTATGAAAATGAAATGAAAGCATCCTTAGATAACAGTGTGAAATATGACTGGTAAACGTCTGCATTTGGTAGCCTTTGAAAACAATAGCTTACCCCAGACTTTGGCATTTAAAAAGAATTCACAGACTTGTTTTAAAACTCGATCTCTATGCCCACTAATTACAAGGATTCTTCACTGTAGGTATTGGTATGCTAATTCTCTTAAACCAGGGACAACAGAGCTGGAGACTGGTCAAAGAACTGAATTTATAGTTTTTGGGCCGGAGCTGATTTTAACTAGGATTAGGGTTGTTTCGCTAGTTTCTGACTCTGGGTCACTCGTGTCAAAGATTTATTTAAAATAAGTAAATATCTAGTGTTTCTGTTCTGGCTGTAGCGGCCAGAGCCGAGCTTAGCCGGGGCTGAGCCAAACCATCCCTAGCTAGGACTAGAGTAGGGACGGGCGCTAAAATCGTCACAATTTGTGTTGTGACCAAGCTTCACCTATCATAATCTGTTTTGTGATTTTGACAGTTGGTCATAAATCATTTTGTGACTTTAGGAGGAAGGTCACAATTGTATCTACCACATTATGTGACCAATCATGATCATGTAATCTCATCCAAGCTATTATTTCTGTTCGATAATATATTTTTATAAGTTTAAATAGAAAAGTATTTCTGCCATAATTAACTAAAATAAAAGGTGGTTCAATAAAAACTATCATTGTAAGATATTGACAGAAAAAGCCTTTAATAAATTGGAGTTAAAAATAGATTTTCAAGCACTGGAACTTCTTTAATTTTACATCCTGTGCCTTGGGCAAAAGTGTATCATATGCTTATCTTTAAAAACTATTTTAATTTTACATCATGTGCCTTGCACAAAATGAAACCATCTGCTCCATCCTTAAAACACCTTCATTTTATATTTTGTGACCTACTGTAAGGAATATTCCTGACATAAAGAAAAATCTACAGGAGAAACAAACAGTAATAATAAATGCAATCTGGAGAAGAGCAGTGAAGCTAACAAACAACACAGCCAATCAAGAACAGAGCACCAAACTTAAGTACTAACAGCAGGTTTCCCTAATTTGGAAACTGCCGCACAATTCAAAAATCCAAAATTTGGATTTGAAATAAAAAATCAAAAATGAACTATGAGAATAATTAAACCCCTGTGGGCTCCACTACTCAGCCAGCCCTTCCTAGGTCTCCTTGCTTCCACCGGGTCCCAGCAGACTGAGGCAGTTACCAATTTCAATAAAACCCCAAATGTGACCCAACTCAAATAAAGGCATTAGGAAGGCCTAAAAATAGACAACCTTTCTACATTTGGGATTATGCAGGCCACAGAGGCCAAACTATTTTATTCCAACTTGTATCATAAGGCCAATAATAAATTATAATGGTGGAGTCATGCTAAAACTCCAAATTATTCAGAAAATGGGGTATGCAAAACCAAATGCTAAAAAAATTAGCAGCAAAAAATCCTCAGCTTCAAAACTTGCAAATGGTAAACTCCAAGTAAAGTACAGGGAGAAGACAACCAATAAATACTAAAATAAAAGAAACAAATACAAGAGCTTGGTGTCACAACGAGCCAAGCTCCTAGTAGATTGGATAGTCATCTGACTCCTGAATTAACTTGACAGGTTACCTAATTTGGGCAACTACTCATATACATCACTCAGCTGAAATCCCATTGATTGCCTCAACCAGCAATTCACATATAATGTTCAAATAGGACCAGTCACATGGTACCAAAGATCAACTTTCAGAAGCTTCTTTCCACAAGCCACCCCCTGATGGCCTATCACTGGATATAAAACACCCTCTTATTTCTCAATAAATCTTATATTAAACAAATTTCTCTTTCTTTTCTTTTGGTTAACTGCATCTTCCAGTACAGTTATGGTAGTAGTAGAACAGGTATGTTTTCCCATCCTACCAACTTTAAGACAAAATTACTGTATATACTTGTAAACAAGAAGCACACCACCAACAACTGATGGACACTGTCCGGGATCTGACCTTGGGTGGTCAGCCTGTCATTTTACGGGAACACACAGGCCGCAGGTTCAGCAGGCAGGGCCCACCACAAGATCAGAGCTAACTTTATAAGGTAGGAATAGACTTCCCCACCCAGGACCACAGGCGGGCAGCCGGGATTATTGTGTTAATTACCCAAGTGAGGGTAATATATACAATCCTGAGTAACTTGCTAGTGTGTTTAGTTGGTAGGTCAGGAGAGGAGGTGGACAATGGCTTGGAGGTCACAGGGGGTTCCATATCAAGTTGTTAAGCGGGCAAGAAGTTGAACTTGCCTTTAAGCAGCTTGGGCTCTGATAGGATCCAGGGACCTTGGCAGTTGTATCTAGTTAGAGATTTTATATGGGCCAAGGGAGATGGTTTGAGAATCTTTTTACGGGGTATAGTCCTTATACTCAGGCTTTAATGGGTACTCTGTGAAATAAGTGGGGCCAAACGGAACACCTGGAGGATGGGAATCTGTGGGCAGGAGGGCCAGATGATCTTGTGCTTAATTGATAGAAGGCAAATACAAAATATGGAAATAGCTGTGAAAGCCAATATGACATAACCTTTATTTAAAAATGACAACAAGGTTTGAGCACAGGGTCTATAGGTCTATATAGCACCCCAAATTCAAACTTAGTATTTTCCAAGGGGGCTTCACCAAAATATTGGGAAATGTGGGGCCAGGTGGTCAGGATGCCCAGGTACAGAAGCAGTAAAATGACACCTCAGCTGGGTGTTCTCTCATTGGTTGGAATATCTAAATCGGTTACCTGATTCTCTTGTTCTTGGGTCATGGGGTCAGGCCTGAAGCCCGTGGTTTCCTCTGTTAAATGAACTTGATTGGTTATCTGTGAGGACTTCAAGTTCATGAAGTTCACAGAGGGACTTTCCTTGTATCCATTAGCAAAGTTGAAAAGCCTTCCTTGGACGCCACTACTCTCAAGTCTATGCTGATATTCTTACTTTGGGACTTAGCAGGAGCTTCAGCTTGAGGAGGCTCAGTCCCAAGAAAATGCAGGCAGGTGTTTCCTGGGTCCATAGGGCTGGCAGCCTGCAAGAATTCAGAGTCAGGGTATAAATTCCACTCTTGGACCCAGGTTTCCAGGGGAAAGGAATTGCCAATCCTGCAAGTGGAGGTTAAATTAACTAAGAGATTACCTTTAAGGATTGGATTTAAACTAGCTTTATTGTGGAGGGTATTGATCTCAATAATATCACAAGCTATCACTGAGAAGGGATCCTTTATTTATAATGTGTCCCACTGTACAAAGTTTTGCAAGCAGGAGTGAAAGCAGAGGATTGGAGATCCCAAAAGTTTGGAGGATGAGTGTTGGAATTGGGCTTTGAGAAGAGGGCCAAACCCTTGTTCTGAATGGCAGGGATTATTTTCTAACTTTATCCCTGTAGTCAGGGACTTTTTTGAGCGGCCATAGTTGATTGTTTCTTATGATTGGCTGGGGAGGGAATACTGGGGTCTAGGTGGCTGCAGGCTGGGCCCCAGGGAGCAAGTGGGTGGGCAGCAGACTGGTGGCAGGCTTGCTAGCTGGCTGGGCAGTGGAAGGCTGGCAGGAGGCTTGTTAGAGGCTAGCTGGGCTGAAAGAGGCTGGTGGAGGGTCTAGTAGGTGTGGCAGGCGCCTTCCCAGATGATAAATTATTTAAGGGCTTACCAGGTCCCGTTTTGACCATATTTTAATTTTTATTTTCCCTGATTAATGGGGGTAAATCCAAATCAAATTGTGGATCTTTATGATTGAAATTTCCTATATTTCCTCAAATTGGCGTCTTAGCAGAAATTTGGTTGATGTAGGAATATTTCTGACAGATATATGCAATAGTGGAAAGAATAAGTGGGAAGTTTATTTCCTGTTTGGGCATCAAACAGTAGAGTATTGCTGGAGGGTACTTGGATTATGGTGTTTGAGACGCGTCTTGGCCCCTGTACAAGTCTTATAAAGTGGGGGAGTTCAGCTTGCCTAAGCACTTTTCAGGAATATTCCTGACATAAAGTAAATTCTCACTGAAGGACAATGTTGGAAAAGAATAGAAATTTTTTTGGTTCCAGAGTCCAAATTTGATGAGGACTTTCCCCCTTTAATTAGGGGAAATAAAAATCAAAAGGAGGAAAAATTGGAACCTAATACCCGCCAGAATAATTTATCATCCGGGCAGGCGCCTGCTGCAACAGCGCAGGCACCTGCCACGCCCGCCAGCCTCCCAGCTGCTAGCCAGGCCCCTGCCAGCCACCTGCTTGCCCACTCAGTTGCCAGCGGGCCCGCTCCCAGCCCACCTGCTTGCTCTCTGGGTCCCAGTTGGCTGCCAGCCACCCACCTGGGCCCCAGGCCCCATCCCACAGCCAACCAGAAGTCCCCATAAGGTTCAACCAATCAGAAAAATCCCTGGTTGCAGGAAAACAATTCCAAAATAATTCCTGCCCTTCTTCTGAAGGGCAAATTCATGGATTAGAGGGAAAAATTATTCCTGCCATTCAAAAGAAGGAGGAATTCAAGTTTAAAATCCAAAACCTATTCTGGTCCACAGAAGAAAGTCTAAATCAAATTTTACATGTGAGCAATAATTCCTCCCCTGCCCAATGGGTTGCTGCTTCCCAGGTCACAAGGTTGAGTCTAGGCTCCAACCAAATCATGTGCCCCAAGACAGAAACAGATTCTAAGGGTACCTTGAGTTTTTCCCACCACATGACCTCTTGCCCACAAGAACCCATTGGCCTCAGTCAAGAACTTCCAAATCAACAACAGATTGTACAAGAACAAGAGTTTGACCTTATCCAAAAGAACCAATTCCAAGTCTCATCTTCCAAACTTTTGGGATCCCCAATCCCCTGTTTCCACTACCACTTGCAAAACTTTGTACAGTGGGGGATACTATAAATAAAAGATCCCTCCTCAGTGGTAGCTTGTTCTATTATTGAGTTTAATACCCTCAATAAAGCTAAATTTTACTTAAAACTTAAAGTCAAATTTAAACTAGTTAGTCCCTGCTAACTCCCTCTAATTCAAGGAAGATGAACCATCTCATCTTCACAGCTGTGCTTACAGCTTGCCTTGGGATTGGAGGCTATCAACAAGGACCAGAGTTTTTTGCCCCTCACCAGAAGGGCTAGGTCATGATTCTCACTATGACCCTAGACAACTCAACTCCTCCTACTTTGGTTCCTGGCCTCCCCTGGTGTCCCCGCATTCCACACTGTCCATTGTGGTGTACAGCTTCATGTACTATATGTTAATGTACTTTTCTGGGAGCTTTGGAAGATACAACCTCCATGATAAGGTCTTCTGTTGGTTGATGACCATCTACCCAATCATCACTGCCCTGACTGGCTTCCAATTCACCAACCTCCTGCCATACCTGCTGCAAGTAGTACCTACATTAACTGGGTATTACAGCGCTCCCCTGAGCTTTTCCCTCTTTGTTGGTGTCTTCAGTGCTTGCTTGATTAGCTTGAGCAGTGCAATTAACGTTTCAAGGATGAGTGTTATTGGCTCAATTGTTCTGTTTGTTAGGGCAATAGTCCTTTTTTGCTGTGGGGCTCTCCTTTTGTTTTGTTGTTGCATGTAGGCTGTCAGATTTCTACGCTGTGAGTTTTCCTTCTAAAAATACATATTGGAGATTCTTGCAGCAGGTCATGTCAAACTAATGTCTAATGTGTGTGGGGAGGCCATTGTGGAAGTCCAATTTTGGCCCAGCTTTGTCAACGTTGATGGTGTTGAGAGCTCAGTCATGTAGGTCTTTGTAAGCTGCAATGTACTCCTGGATTGTTCCTATCATCCTTAAGGTTCTGAGTTCTGTCATGATTACCATATCAGAATCATTCATGGCAAAAGTTTTGAGGAAAGTGGCCTTTAACATATCCCAGTTTTTGCTGTGATCAGGGTGTTTTTCAAACCATTTGCTTACAAAGCGTGAGGTGGTCCCAGTGACAAAAATAAATCTCACTGCCCCAGAGTCTGCAGGGATAGCCCACTTGTGTGAACTTGCTTTGTGTGCTTTGGATGCATAGGATGGTGTTTTCTTGACAGAGTCCTGAAAATGTCCCAATTTCTGCTGAGCATAGACCTTGAACTACAATGTTGGGTATCTCAGTTGTCTGTGTGCCTGAAGTTGGAGGCAGGTCCAGGAGTCTATGGACGTTGAGGAGATTATACTGCTTGGTAGGGACAAGGACATTGTTGAAGACAACAAAGCCTGTAGGCATGTCTTGTCCTTCTTTGTAATCTATCTAGCATGCAGGAAATACTATCTTATGGGGTTTTCTCTTGGGAGGAATTCTCTCTTTGATTTGTGTAGGTGTGGATAACCTACCAGTGCTACCACTGTGAAAGTATATACTTTTGGGAAGTATATTAAACAAGATGAAGGGGAAAATTAAGAAGAGAATGGCACTTTATTGGATATGAATATAGGGTAATATATAGTATCTTGGAAAGCTACATACTGTCCATGTACGTCATGGAGGTCATAGAGCTTATCTGAGTAATGTTCCTCTTAAGTCACAAGCTTGTTCAAGTTGTGCTCTGCTTAGGATTTGGAATGTTTGATCCCTGTAATAGATGGTCAAATTATAGCAGTGCCGCCAACTTAATGATAAGCTGGGGAATCATTTGGCAAATCACTTGAGGGGATAATTCCTCAAGAGGGAGTAATCAAAGATTTTGCAAAATCAGTAAAAAAGCAGCAGCTGGTGGAATATGGAGCCCACACCCCTGAAAAACTTCCCACAGACCTTCCAGTGGAGGAAGCTGACCTTCAGCCAGGGTGTCAAAACAATGGGGTCAACCCCCAGAAAAGTTCTGCACAAGAGACCCTGTACCACTCAAGCTGACTTTCCCACTACTTTGAGCCAAATTTAGAAGTCAAATTGAGTTCCCAAACAAGGCAAGAACCAGTAACAATCTCTACTTGGCAGACAGCTCAATTTGGCACTTAAATCACTATAAAGATCCAGCTTCTCCCTGCTCAATCCAATTATTGATTGTCACAATCATGTTCCTTCTATGATGAATTCCCCAAGCCATATAAGTGATACATATCAATAAATATTGTTATCTAGTCTCTAAAATATTTTCCCTTGTAACTTGCTAATACAGCACAGCTACAACAATAAAAAGGTGAACTATGTTATAAAAGTGAAAGATAGAAAAATAAATAAAATTACAACTTACAAAGGAGCTAAGAATATGTCTAGTATTATTTAATTGATCTGAAAGGGAGGACAATTCATATAAAGAAAACTAATTGCGGTAGGTTGACTCCGTCTCTTTATACATTGGGGCTCCTTTTAGATTTAAAAACTTTAAAGGTTATAAAAACGATCAGGGGGACCGAGGTAACAATAACTAAAGGAAAAAATTACAGAAAAAGAAAAGTTTTATTCATAAGTTAAAGCTTATTGATTAATAAAATCCCTTTTCAGTTATTTTTTCTGATATTGAGATTGGCACTTTTCCGCCTTGGGATGTTTAGACAAAGGTTGATTATCAGTTGTATCCACATTGGCATTGTGTTTTTTGTAAGAATGTTGATTGTCTTTTGTGATTGTGACATCACCTGTACTTACAGTGTTTGAAATGTCGTCTCCAATAATGGTACTTCGAGCAAAAAGGTTAGAGAAGGGTGCCGTTACATCATCAAAGTATTGATTCAGATCATCATTGTCAGTTGTACCCGCATTGACATTGGGGTTTTTATAGGAATGTTGGTTATTATTTGTGATTGTGGCATCACCTGTACTTACAGTGTTTGAAATGTCGTCTCCAATAATGGTACTTCCAGTGTAAAGTCTAGGGAGGGGCGTCGCGGAGCCTTTAAGGTGTTGGAACCCATGTTGATTATCATTTGTAACTGTGCCACCATCTTCACTTACTGTGTTTGTAATATTGCTTCCGATGATTGCTGAACGAGCGAAAAGTTTAGAGAAGGGCGCCATGAAGACCTTGTCGCGTTGATTCAATATTTATACCTGCTACAATGCTTTACTTCCAAAGCGTTAACAGCCCAGTAGTCCCTAAGCAAATACTGACAACTCAAGTGATGGAAAATTTTTAGAACTGCTTTTCATGGGTGGAAGACTATGCAGTTGAGGGATGTGAGTGTGAAATATTGATGCATCCCACTCTATCCTTGCATATGCAAGTATAGGGGTGTAATCAAAGCAGTTCAAATAAGGTTTGGATTGCATAATCCAGGTTCCATTTCTTCCTGGGAGTAGGGTTTGGAACGATCTAAAAATATGATGCATGGAATTTGGGTGTTCAGAGAAGGTATTGGGGATTTGCAGCGAAAGAACTCTGCATTGTTAACTGGTAATTAATTGATTGCTTGCACCACACTGCCCAGACTTGCAGAATGAATAAAATGGCAGTCAGATTCTATAATTATAGTTTTCTAATTATAGCTTGTTTAACTGTACAATTGGAGCATCCTTACGTCCAATCCCTTACAAGCGTCTAGGAGGCCTGTGGGTTGAGTCCAGTGGAGTGTGACCTAAATATTGCAGAAATGTTAATAAAGCCACTCGTGCTTTAATAAATGTATACGTAACTGCTTGATTTTTGAATAGTGATTCAAGCCTTTGAAACATGACATTGTCTATAAAGTATCCAGCGCCAAAATGTATGAATTAAAATCGAAAGTTGAGAAACATTATTTAATATATTTTTAGGTGATTAGATTATAACTCTATATTAAGGATTGGCTTGACAGAAGAAAAGAGGGTTAATCAAATTAGAGATCCATTAAATTAGAAATTTAAATACAAGCTCATTTAAGTCATGGTTGGCTTGCAGATTAATATTTATTGATTTTAAAATTTACAAAAATAGAAAAATCAACCCGATGTATGAGATACTAAAAGACTGCAGAATGTTTCAGAACTAACATTTGTTTAGGGAGCGATGTGTTAGTAGCTGATGGATACATCATCCGATCCGCATGGCTGCAGTTTAATCTATACATTGCATGTTCCAAGTGGCTGCAGATTGTTTCAGAGCTAGGGCTGCTTCGGCCAGTTTCTGGCTCTGGGTCACTCGCACCAAAGCTTTATTTAAAAAGTTCAAATACATTACAATTCCGCTTTAGCTGTAGCGGCCAAGAGCCGGAAGCCAGCCGGGGCTGAGCAAAAGCATCTCTAATTTAGAACTCGTGCTTTTTTGAGGCGATAATGCTTTTCAGAGCTATTGGATGCATCACCTGATCTGATTGATGCAGATAGTTTTAGAGTTAACCTTGCTTGCCATTACATTATCCTAATTAGAATGTGAGCAGATTAAACAAGCATTAATCATTAAGACCCAACAAAATAATTTTCATAAAATTTAAAGAGCCTAGATAATATTTTCAGATAATTCTGAATACAATGGTACTAAATTTGATATCTCTAGCTCCTCAAGATGCTGAAATATAGAGTGAAAGGCTGGAATTGTGCTAATGACATAAGCAAAGGCCCAGATTGAACAGAACTCATACAAATTAACCCTTAGTAAACATTAAAAATACATATTTACCTTACAGTAGTTTTCACAGCTATGGCTCTAACAAAAAAAACTCTAACTTAAACAAAAAAACTCATATTCAAACACATTCTAAGTTGGCAGTCCAGACTGCTCTTTAATTAAAACTTTTGATGAACTGGCAAAAATCAAGACTGTAAATTCAGAGCCTGAATGTAAAAATGTGGGATTGTCAAATCCTTGGACCAAATTTCAAATTGCTTTTGTGGGCAACTCAGCTGAGTGAAAAATAAAGTATTTAATAAAATCAAACATTTAATTCAACTCTTATTTATTTATTTATTTATTTAAATTAGCAAATTTTAAATCTCTTGATCAGATAACTCAACTAACTAAAAACAAAACACAGCAAACAAATGTGGGATACATGAATCAAAAATGCAGGATTCTAATGTATAATTTGAGATTTCCTTCATGTCAAACAAATCATAGACATCATGTAAAAATTAACGAATCTGAAATTGTGGGATTGTCAAATCCAGGAATCAAATTTCAAATCAAAAATTAAGTGAATTCAAAATAAATATAATTATGGGTGTCTCAAAAAGGATGCTAAATGATCTAGAGTGGATTTGTGCTAATTCTTTTAGCAATCATAGGCATTCTCAAAAATCACCCTATTCCATTTTAGGACAGCTAAAATTTAGATGCTTGAATACAGTAGACTTTAGAAAACACTAATAATAAAGTAGAATTATATATACAAAATATGTTTATAATGTTGCCTTTTCTTTGGTGTGTTGATTGTTCATTTGCTGTTGATAAGGTGCTTGCATTTAATTGGATAGGTTCACCTCCAGTTGCCTTAGCAATAGGAAATCAAGTTGCCTCCGCGAGGCCAGCTGTGGTCACAGAGGCAACTTGATTTCCTATTGTTAAGGTGACTGGAGGTGAAATTATCCAATTAAATGCAAGAACCTTATCAACACCAAATGAACAATCAACACACCAAAGAAAAGGCATCATTATAAACATATTTTGTAATATATAATTCTACTTTATTATTAGCGTTTTCTAAAATCTACTGTAATCAAGTATCCTTAATAGCAATCCATTAACACATAGCGTAGTAAAACGGTGATGTTTCACCTTGAAGTTTTTCTTTGCTCCCTCTCCTTCTTCCTTGAAAAGAAGTTTTGTTGGCCCCTGGCTATGCCAGGGGCCAAAACTTTTAAAAAAAACTGCGTCATCAGGAGGGTAGCTCATATATCATTATATGGTTTTGTGGCTGCCATATTAGTGATTTAGAGTGAAGAATATTGGATCATTTCCAGCTTAGACAATTGTTAAATTTCACTTAATTTCATGTATAAACATGGTTGTTGAGATTGAATTTTTCATTTAATTTTATCCAGAGTGAAGCTTCTTGATTTAGACTTATTTGTCCTAGTTTCTTACTGTACAATAAATTTGGATTCCAGTTCCCACAATTAATATTTGAGTTTACTAAGACATTCAAAAGTTATTTGATATTTGGTTCTTGGATTTGAAAATCCTGCAATTCCCAAAAACATAGTAAACTTAATGAAACTGATTGACAGATTTGAACACTTCAAATATGATTCCAGTTAATCCATTTTTTCTGTTTGAAATATGCAGTTTGATTGAAATTTTCAAAGTGTCTATGAGTTTCTGAATTTTTAAAAATTCAAATAAAATGCAAATAAAAATACAAATAACTCAATTTAAGTAAGAAAGGCCATCCCACAAAAGTGATTTGAAATCTGGACCAAGGATTTGAAAATCCCGCATTTTTAAGTTTAGGTTCTGAATTTACAGTATACTTGTGTGGCCTTATTGAGATATAGACTAATCTAAATAACATTGTCCACTAATATCAGGAAATATGGTTTAGAGCATCAAGGAACCAATTTGGGTGACAGGTCCATCGTTTTCTGGGAACACACTGACTGCAGGTTTTGTGGGCACAGCCCGTCACAAGATTGGCGCTAACTTAATGAGGTAGGAGATTGATTTGCCCACCCAAGACCACAGGCCAACAGCCAAGATTATAGTGTCAATCACCCCTGTGAGAGTGATATACACTGTTAAAAATTGCGCCATTAATGCTATATTGATATGACATTTGAATAATGTTGCAACATCTTTGATTACTCCCTCTCTGGGAATTAACACTCCAAGCAGATCACTGAATGGCTCACTGAATGGCTCACCAACCAGCCAGTAAACTGGTGGCACCACTATTAGTCAACTATCTATGACAGGATCACCCAATTCTGATTCTAAATGGAACACAACTTGAATAAGCCTTGTGACCCAAGAGGAACATTACTCAGATAAGCCCCATGACCCCCATGATGTACATGGACGGTATGTGGCTTGTCATGATACTATATATTATTCTATTATCAAGGATCTGATGTACAAGCATTCTGGTTACTGCTAACTTACTTAACATCCAGCCATTGCCCAATTTGATGCCCTTTCAATATACAGTTTGACATACTGAGAATAGTAACCAAGCAATATCACATGACAATCCAAGTATCCAGTGGCTCAAACCCATTCTGCACATGATCGACCCCTAGGTTTGATCCAACTAAATCTCTGCCACAGCCAAATCTATATAGGTCTAAAATATTATCCAATAAAAGATACTTCTCTTCTTTCCTAATTTCATATTTGAAGCTTCCCTAAAAGTTGCTCCTTATCACTATATTCATATTCAATAAAGTATCATTCTCTTCTTAAATCTTCACCTTATCTTGTTTATTATACTTCCCAGAAGTATATAACAACAGTGGTAGCACAGGTAGGGTATCCATACCTACCCAACTCAAAGGAAAAATTCCTCCTAAGAAAAATACCCAAGCAATGGTACTCCCTAACGGCTGGAGAGACTACAAAGAAGGACAAGATGTTCCCATAGGCCTCATTATCTAAAGCAACATCCTTGTACCCGTTGAACAATACAACACTCTCAAAGCCTGTAGATTGTTACCCACAGCGCCAACCATGACAGGACCACAACAGCCTGAGATACCCAATATTGTATTCCAACGCCTGCGTACAGCAGAAATTGGCGCTTTTGCGGGACTACATTGGTGTCGTAAAAGTTGCAGTAAAGGGTTGCTAGTTTCTACAAACAGTTAGTCAGTGACCTAATTATTAATACTATACCTGTTGATGGTATAGTGACAGCCTATGAAGGACAGAAGAATAATAAGGTGTATAGACAAAACTGGTATTTATTTAGATATTATCACACTTATATAGTGTGAGGCAAGAGAATTGCCACCAGAGGCAGGGAGACACAGATAGAAGGACTTCCCAAATGGAGGAGAGTGGATTGGCACAGCTAAAAGTCCCACGCAAGAGAACAACTGCTTCCTCGCAGCTTTCCTTAAGGAAGTGGATATAAATAACTTTTTTTGTTCTATTTATAATTCTGGAAGTGAAGCCTGTGCCTTGTGCGCATTTGAAAGGCAAATCAAACACCCATTTTAAGGGCGTTTTAAAAGTCTTTATCACTAGTAGAATCAGGATGCAATAGCGCAACCGCGCTATTGTTCCATTGCTTAATCCCTAGATGGATGACTTTACGTCTAATCCATTCAGGATCTGCAATATTTCCCTCCACTGGATTAGACAACAGGTTTAAAAATGGCTGGCGTCTCAATATGACAGCTATGATGAACAGTCCCTCTAGAAGAGTCACAAGAAGATTCTTGAAGAAGGTGCAAGTGGTAATTCCAAAGAGGCGCAAGCATACCAGGCCAGTGAAGGTGGTGAAGGCAGCAGAGAAGCAAGTAGTCCTGCATGATGTGGACGGCAGCTATCTGGACTTAGGGGTTCACTTAGATCAGCTACTGGTGCCTCAGCTGGCCTTAGGGGGGACAGGCCCATTGTTTGCTGCACTGTTCCTAGCTTTGAGCGAGCCCAGGGAGGTGACAGGAACTGGGTTGCAAAAGGGTAACAGTATCCATTAGCAGTTCTCCATGCAGGCGGCAGAAAAATACTTGGAGGCTCAGCTGAAGGAATTCCAATTTGAGGGTCAAGGTCTTTCAGTCTTGCAACAGGGGACAGTATCCAACATAGTGAAGTCAGTCCTTTGTGCTTGGGCAACACCTGGGGTTACCGACGCTCAACCAGTCAGTTGGAAAACCTCTGACAACTTTGAGCAATGTCTTTGGCAAGCCTTCCAGGAAGTACTGAAGTCATACACAGTGGAGGGGACTGCCCATCTGGTGCCAATGGTGATGGCTGGCAACCTTGTTCTTTGAGGAACCAACCACTGTGATACCAAGCAGGAGGAGAACATGGGGGTCTTCCTTGAGTGGGCCTTATCCTTATTCTATGGGGTGGGTGGTCAGGTCCCAGTAGAGTATGCCCTTTGTGAGAGTCTTCTGTGGGGCTGTATCTTCTTGGGGGTCGCCTTTCCTGTGGACATTGGGGTTAATTGTGTGTCTTGCTTGGTGGGGGTTTGTTGCCCAATCCTTGGACATTGGCTTTGTAAATCTGTAGGCAACCAGTTGTGTTTCTTGGCTTTCATTCAGGTGGTAGAACAGTTGGTGCGGTACTGGAAGAGTCTTGTCAGTCTCCAATAAACACCTTGTTCTTTTATTCTTATTCCTCATACTTTGGTGCAACACTATCACAAACAGGACAACAACCTGTGGAATTTTTTCATTAGGCTTTTGTTTTTTCAGGTTATTGTCCTCATTGGGGCTTACTCTTGGTCACTAGGAGCAGCACACATATACTGAGCGTGTACTCTAGTGATCAATTGTCCAGAATGGGGCTCCTTAAGGGTGTAGGAGCTGGGGCTGGTCTTCTGGATAACTTCAACTGGACCTTGCCAAAGGGAGGCAAGTTTGGATTTGCAGCTGTACCCTCTATTGCTGAAGAAGTAGACTGAGTCTCCTACCAGGTAAGTGGATAAAGCGGGGTGTTTGGATGCAGCTCAACTAGGTCCTGCAACTTATGGTTTAAGTTTACAGTGTAGGCCTCTGATTTCAAGTGAATAAGAATTTGAACCAGCTTGTTGAGGTACGCCTCTGGGGACACAGCCAGGCTGGGCTTTACCAAGGAATATAGTAAAGGGGGAAGTCCTGGTTGCCGGCCGTAATGCAGTTGAAAGGGCGGCTTGCCAGTGGCCTGATGGTACCCAATGTTGTATGCAAAGGTGGCTGCAGGCAGGAAGGTATCCCATTCAGTCTCATGTTGGTGACTGAGCTTCTGGAGTATCTGGAACAGGCTCCCATTAGTGCGCTCTACCATGCCATTTGTCTATGGGTGATAAGGAGTGGATTGTGTCCCACAAATTCTCATCAGTTTTTTGAGGCGGGGGATGATATAACTGGTGAAGTTGGTACCATTGTCTGTCAGCAGAATCTGGGGGCAACCATGTTTGTATATGATATTATCCAGGATGAGCGTGGCTGTCACCAGTGCAGATTGGTTGGAAATTGCCTTGGCCTCTACCCATTTAATCAGATGGTCAACCACCACAATGATGAACTTGTTGCAACTGTTGGTAGCTGGCAGGGGGGCACTACATCAATGGCTACAGTGTGGAAGGCAAACCCAGGGCGTACAAGTTTGTGTTGAAACTTGGCAACCTTAGGCCTCTCAATGTTGCAGTCATGACAGTTGTCTAGCGTATCTACTATGTCAGTGTGCATTCCTTCCCAGAAGCAGTGCTGCTGTAACAGAGCTAACATCTTCTGTATGCCACCATGGCCAGTAGTCTTGTGAGCGGCCATCACTGAGTCCATGCATAGGGATGGGCGTATGTAGGGTAGCCAAGAATCTCTACAAAGCTTCAGGAGTTGTCCCTTAGAGACCTTGATATCAACAGCTAACTTCTTGAGAGCCCTCTGTATCTCTACTGGCTCCTCTCCCCACAAAGAAGGATCCTCCATAAGCTTGTCATAGAGAATGTCAGCCATGGGGGATACTAAGGCAACAGTGGAAAGGTGGGAGAGATAGTCAGCATTCTGGTGGGCTGCCCTGGCTCAATGAATGATCTCGTAGTCATAATCCTGAAGTTTAATGGCCCAACGCGCCAGAGGTTCTTTGGGGTCCTTGAGGGTCTTCAGCCATTGCAAGGAGTCATGGTCTGTTACAACTGTGAAATTTACCCCATGGAGATAGACTCTGAACTGTTGGTAGGAGTATATCACAGCCAGACACTCTTGTTCAGTGACAGTGTAGTTCCTCTTGTGAACATTAAGCGTACGTGAGCAGTATCCAACAGGGTGTTCAAGTCCGTCAGAGTCCAGTTGGGAGAGAACACCCCCAATTGCCATCAGACTAGCATCTGTATGAACCACAAATGGCTTGGCAAAGTCAGGGTAGGCCAGCACAGGGGCTGTAGTCAGTGTTCCTTTGAGAGCATTGAAGGCAGATTGGCACGCTGGGCTCCAGAAGAATTCCTTATCAGCTCAGAGAAGCTGAAAAAGGGGGTCACCCAGGGATGCAAAGTTGGGGATGAAGCGGCAGTAGTACACAATCATCCCCAGGAAGACCTGCACGTCCCGCTTATTGGCTGGGCTCTGCGTTTTCTCAATAGCTTCCACCTTCAGAGGTACAGGGTGGAGTCCATCTTGGCTAATGATGAACCCCAAGAACTCAAGATGTTCCTTGAAGAAGTTGCACTTGTGTGGCTTGAGCTTGAGATTAGCTGCAAGTAACCTCTGGAAGACTTCCTCCTAGTGTTGTATGTGATCATTAAAGGTTTGGTAGAACACATTAATGTCATCCAGGTAGACCAAGACACTGGTGAGTTTGAGGTCGCCCATCACTGCATCCATCGCCTGCTGGAAGGTAGCCAGGGCATTGGAAAGACCTTGAGGCATCCTTGTGGGTTGGAATAGCTCTTGGTCAGTGATTATTGCACATTTTTCCTGATTAGCAGGGGGTCTATCAATCTGCCAGTACCCACTGATAAGGTCCATGTTGCTGAAGAACTTGGCGCCACCCAGTTGGTCCAAGGTATTGTTAATACAAGGGAGGGGATATGAATCCTTCTTGGTAACAGCATTCAGTCAACGGTAGTCAATCACCACACGGTTGCTGCCATCCTTCTTTTTAACAATCAGGAGAGGGCAAGCCCAAGGGCTTTCACTGGGGACCAGTAAGCCAGATCCCAATAGCTTATGAAGTTTCTTGTTAGCCACAGCATGATTGGCTTGACTGTGCCGTATAGGTCTGGAGCAGATAGGTGGACTGCCTTGGGTGTCAATATGATGAGCAACATCTGCATCCTTGCCTAGGTCATAATCATCCTTGGTAAACACATCCTTATACTGGGCAAAGAGATCCATAGCTTGATCCTTCTGTTCTTTGGAGAGGCCAGATAGAGAGTTGCAGCTTATGACTGATAGAACCAGTGGTTGCTCACAGGGTAGACCCAATTCAGAGAAGTCCGCAAAGGGGGTGGTCTCCTGCAGGTTGTCATGCCCTTCCAGTTGTATATAAGCCAGAAGTTGGTGTTTGGAGACAACCATAGCTTCACAACTCATGTTGGCCAAGAGTATGAGTACCTCCTTCTCACTTGGCATGAGGATGCCTAGTGCAACCCATGGTTCTAGTCTGGAGGCATTAGGGATGCCAAAGATTTCTCCATAAGTGCCAGCTGGTAGAGCCAGCAAGAGGCCCGTATTGTGGATCACCTGAGCACCAGGTGGTATAGTCACATTACAGGAGGCCTAGACTGGGATACCCTTGGCTTCCCCAATTGAGAGAGGTAGCACCTTGACCTTCTTACTATGCAGTGTATAAGCAACTGGAAGCTCTCTGTTGGCGTACTCCAGATTGATGTAGTGCAGACGGCGTAAGGGCAGGTCAGACGGGCAATTGCCATGATAGAAAATGGGTATGGAATGACCCAAGATTCCAAATGTATGGTCTCCATGGTTAGTCACAGTGCCATACTGAACCATAAAGCTAGTCCCAATAAGAATGTCATAGCTGTTGTTTTCCAGAACTATAGCAGGAGTAGTGACCATTAGCTTCCCAAAGCAAAGAAGGAGAGAAGAGTAGGCTCCTTTTGCTCTAGTGGTCAGTGGGCCAGCAGTACCAAACTCTTCATGATAGGCCAAGTCTGGTGCCAGCTTAAGCTTCTTAACCAGCTGTGAGGATATAATGTTCCCAGGGGCATCAGTATTCAGTATGGCTTGGACATGAGTCTTGTTCACTACCAGGTTGATATAGGTGCAATCCTGGCAGTTCTCTCTGATCTCCACAATCTTTGAGATCTGTTGTATGCTTAGTCCTTTGAATTTCTCCAGGAAGGTAGCCATGACAGCTCCCACAGCTGGGTTTACTTCATTGAGGGATTCTAGTGGTGCTGAGACGTTTACTGTGCGGAGAAGTTTAGCCAGTCATTCAGCACTGTCCTCCTCATGAGTGACTTCAACGCCTGGTTGAGCCAGTTGTTCAGCATAGGGTAAGGACACTGTTCTCTAAGCTATTCAGGGGATAACCACCTCAGGGCAAAGAGTAGTCATATGAGTTTGCATGTTAACAGTGAGGACTCAATGGAGGAGGTCCTCTTAAACTCCATCAGACTCCGCATCCTCATGTATTGGTTGGGAGTTGAAGTCAATCAGAGAGGGTTCATCCTTAGGGTTGGTCCCAGAGGACGGCAAGGCAGCAGGTCTCTGGTCTGGTTTGTCAGGGGACAGTGGTATGGGGGAGATGGGGGTGTCAAAATTACAAAGGCAGCCAAGGATTTCTCCTTGTCCTGGCTGCTTAGTAGTTTTTTGACTGGTCCTCATTGTCCTCCTCAATATCAGCGTCCTTGGTGTAGTCCTCCTCAGTGTCCTCCATGTCTACATGATGGATCTTTTGGCATGGATTACTACATTCCCAAGAGAAGTGGCCAGCCATACCACATTTGAAGCAAGTACAGGTGCCATTGTTGACTGGAGCAGGCCCAACCTTGTTGGAAGGCTTGGGCATCTCAACAGCCACGCAGGGTCTATGCTCAGATTGCTGGCAAGGGCAGCCTTCAGGAAGAGGGACTTTGAACTCCTCCTTGTAGGTGCTAGGAGGTGGATCAGATCTGGTACAGTGTAAGCGTTGTAAATGCCTGACTTAAGAGCCAGAGATAGTTCCTGGTTGACACATACAGCATTAAGGAGTGCTGATTGCACATCAATAAACTGTACCACACTCATGGACAACAGAGCTTGAGCTTCAAGGTAGAACCTAGAAGTGAAGTCTTCTAGGGTTTCCCCCACCTTTAGCTTGGTGTTTGCAAAGTCTATCTTGTGACCAAGGAGTGCTTCTTGGCTACCAAATTCTTCTGCCAAGGCTCTGGAGACGTTGGCAAAAGTCCAGCCATTCTTATGGAGACGTGGTAAGATAATGGTTTGAGTCTCAGCATCCAGACAGTTGATGATCATGGAGTCCCTCATAGCATTGTCTGCGCCATACATGGAGTTCTGGTACAGACATAAGAACATGGCCACATTGCTCTTGTGGTCAAACTTGGGTAGATTGACGGGCTTGAAGTTGTTGGAGCCATGTTGGAGGGGAGCAGGTGTGATCCTCACTGGAGAGCAGGTGAGACGGGAACAGCTGAGAGTGGAGGCAGCAAACCTAGCCTCAGAGGCGCGGCAGCAATTTTCCTCTTGCTGGGCTTTGCATTCACCTTCTCTGTCTTGAGCAGCTCCAGAAGCTTCAGAGGTGGCCAGGATGTCATCCTCGGACTCCAGTACTGGCTCTAATACTCTTACAGCATTAGGAGCCAACCAAGTGTGGTCCTCATTGCTTTTGTAGCTATGATAGAACTCAGGACTAGAAGACCTCAGTGGACTGTGGTGACTCTTGGAGTTGATGGACATAGCCTGTAAGTTGACGGCCATAATCTTACTGTCCATCCTATCCAATTGACTCTGGAAGGCGTCCAGGAGAAGTCATTGCTTGTCCAGCTCATCTTGGTAGACCTTGTTCTCCTGAAGGGTGATATCCAATTCATCTTCCAGAGAGGTGATGTGCTTTTTGTGGGTGGCAAGCTAAGCTTGGAGCAAGGCTATTACTTCCTTGTCCTTCCTGACTTGGGTCTGGCTGTTGTCTCTTTCATGTGATTAGCAAAGTTTGAGACAATCCTGAAGTTCTGACACAGTGTGGTAGCCATCAAACAGGAAGGCAAGATCAGCACTCTGCTGGACCAATTCCGTCTGCATCTTCTTGTAGTGATCAAAGAGCTCAAGGATGTCTCAACCAAGAAGGGCGCTGGAAGGGGAGTTGTTGGTGGCAGCAGATGTGGGGGTGAATGAGGGGATGGTGGCACTGCGGAAGGCTAAGACTTCCACCTCATGAGTCAGGCTTTGAACCATGGGGCCAGTCTCCAGTACGTGAGTTGTAACCACACTAATCCAATTGGTGTCTACACTCTGATGGGTGAGGGTCTGTATCACATGCACTGGAACTAGCTTAGCTATACCTGCTTCAATGGCATCAACCCAGTGAAGCATGGTGTTCTGGGCATTGGTGACTTTGGCAAGATACTGATTGACAGTGGTGAAAGTATTGCCAAGCTCAGAGTAAAGGACCTGGAGGAACGTCTGTTGGTTAGATACTAGTATTCCCTGGTCATGCACTAGGCTTTGGATGCGGCCCAGGTGCATTTGGTTGTGGCATACGGCAGGATGGGCAAATTGGTGTAGGTAGTCCTTGATATGTTTGACAGTACAGAGGTCACAGCGGAGCTGGTCAGGGTTGACCTGAGAGAGATTCTGAAAGCAACACAAGGCGTTTTCAGCAGAAGGCTGCTGAACGGCCAGGTGTTCAGAGCAAGAATCATTTTCAGCAGCACCAGCATCAATGGCGTGTATGGCATTACAGATGGCGTCCTTGGAAGGTGAAGAGTTGGCGTCCATCTCCAAGGAGGCAGGGGCTTATAGGAGCAGTGGTTGACCAAAAACAATAGCCTGGGGCGTTGATGTTCTGGCATGAATTGGCTTAGGTTGGGCAGGCCATAGGGATCTCCTGCTCTTTCCCCAGCATGGGCATTAGCAGCAGTAAAGGCCAGTGCCTGATGGTAAGGAGAAGCAGTGGCAGGACACTGGACCAGGGGCAATCCTCCCTCCTCATTGAAAGGACTGCGGGGGTGGGGGCTGGTAGTGTTGTAAGACATGAGCGCCAATGTCGTAAAAGTTGCAGCAAAGGGTTGCTAGTTTCTACAAACAGTTAGTCAGTGACCTAATTCTTAATACTGTACCTGTTGATGATATAGTGATAGCCTATGAAGGACAGAAGAATAATAAGGTGTATAGACAAAACTGGTATTTATTTAGATAGTATCACACTTATATAGTGTGAGGCAAGAGAATTGCCACCAGAGGCAGGGAGACACAGACAGAAGGACTTCCCAAATGGAGGAGAGTGGATTGGCACAGCTAAAATTCCTGCATGAGAGAACAACCGCTTCCTTGCGGCTTTCATTAAGGAGGTAGATATAAATAACTTTGTTGTTCTATTTATAATCCTAGAAGTGAAGCCTGTGCCTTGTGCGCATTTGAAAGGCAAATCAAACACCTGTTTTAGGGGTGTTTTAAACGTCTTTATCACTAGTAGAATCAGGATGCAATAGTACAACCGCACAATTGTTCCATTGCTTAATCCCTAGATGGACAACTTTATCTCTAATCTATTCAGGATCTGCAACAGTTGGGAAAGCGCCTCTCTTTGGATCAACAGAACACAAAGCAAATTTGAGCAAGTGGACTACTCCCAAAGACTCTGGGTCAGTGAAATTACCCTTCACGTTACAGGAACTGCATCACATTTTGTAAGTGGATGGTTAGCCTAACACCCTGACCAGAAAGAAAACTGGGAACTATTCAAAACTGCATTACTCAAGAAGTTCTCCATGAAGGATTCCAAAGTATTGATTATGACAGAGCTTCAAACCTTCAAAATGACAGGAACAACCAAAGATTACATTGCTACATACAAAGACCTAGTGACAACGCGCCCAACATCACCAACTTTGATGAACCTGGGCCACATTTGGACTTCTACAATGGCCTTCCCACACACATTAGACGTCAGTTTGACATGACCCGCTGAAGAACCTTGAAGATTTTTTCTTGGAAGGAAAACACACTGCTCAAAAATCTGAGAACCTACATGCAACCAACAAGCTCAAGGAGAGTCCTACAGCCAAGAAGGATCCTTGATCTAATAAGAAGAACAACTGGGTCAATAACACCCATCTTCAAACTGGGAATCACACTGCACAAGCCAACCAGACAAGAACCAAAGATACCAACAAAGAGGGAAAATCTCAGGGGAGTGCTTAGGCAAGCCGCCCTCCCCCAACCTACAAGACTCATATAGAGACCAAGACGTGGACTCAATCATCATGATCCAAGTACCCTCTGGTGACCCTCTACTGTTTGCTGTCCAAACTGGAAATAAACTCCTCACTTATCTTTTCTGTTTTTGCAGATACCAGGGCACCACACTATTTGACACTGGAGCAGACCAATTCCTCATTGACAAGAAATTCACTGGTCTCATGAAACTACCTACCACCCAAAGCAATATTGAGAGAGTTGTCATGGCAGATAACAGAAGCACACCAGTCACTCAAGAGGCAAAACCTTTCCGCTCCCAAATTGGAGACGTGCAAACCACACTCATTGGCCCAATCATACCAATCCCCAAGTATGATGTTATACTTGGCTTGGACTGGATGAAAAAGCCAAACCTCACATTGACTGAGATAGTGCTACCCTCACCATTCAAAAAGGAGAAGTACATCATCATGTTTACCCAACTCACCTTGATACGCTTATGTGGGACCATATATTTGTGAAAATCATGGAAACAGAATAGGAAACCAACCCTAGCAAAATCAATTGGAGTACTTGCACATACAAGGTCATCCACTTTAAAAATACGTAAACTTGATGTGAAGAGGACCACATCTGAGATCAGCTAGTTAACGAGTTCCCTGCTGTCTTCCAGGAAACACTGCCAGCATTACCTCCTGACCGCAGCATACAACACAAAATTTACCTCAAAGGGAGTGTATCTAAAGCACGCCCTATCTACTGACTCAAACCACAAGAAGACAACACTCTAAAAGCTTACCTTGATGAAGCGCTCAAGAAAGGACTCATACAACCATCAAAGTCACCTTTTGGTGCTGCTGGCTTCTTTGTAGCAAAGAAGGATGGAGCACTCTGCCTGGTCACAATTAAGAACAGGTATTCCCTGCCCCTAATTGACAATCTTTTTGACGCCCTGGGGGGTCCCAAATCTTCACAAAAATTGACTTGACAGAAGGTTACCACCAAATTTGTGTGAAACATGAAGACATTCCAAAGACTGCATTTAGAACTAAATATGGATCCTTTGAATGTGTTGTTCTCAAATTTGGCATGACAAACGCTCCCAGTACCTTTGTGACCTTCATGAACAAATTTTTCAAGGAACACATAGGAAAACAAGCAATTATCTACCTGGACAACATCATTATTTACAGTCCTAACCTGGAACAACACTGGGAAGATGTACACCAGGTCCTCTGCACCCTTGAAGAGAACCAATTAGTCAAAAAACCGTCAAAGTGTGAATTTTTCTCAGTAAAACTTCCATTCCTCTGTCACATCATCAGCAAGGACGGAATCAAACCAGACCCAGACAAGATATGTGCCAAAAATGAAATGCCAGCTCCAAGAAATAAGAGTGACTCCACAACTTCCTTGGGATGGTAGCCTACGTAAGAAGGTTCATCTCTGACTAGGGTGCCCTAACAGCCCCCTGTCAGCCATTACAGGCAAAACAACCAAGTTTGTCTGAACACTGCTACAAGACCAACACTTCTGCCAACTAAAGGAACACATGGTCACTGCCCCTATCCTCCAATACCTGAATTGTGAGGGAATCTATGAGCTAGAAACCAATGCTTCTGATAATGCCATAGGAAAAGTACTCCGTATGCAAGCGGCAGAAAATGACTTCCTCCCCATGGCATATGAATCAAGAAAGTTATTGGACAGCAAACAAAGATACCCTATACACAATAAGGAATTGGTTGTCATCATACACTGCCTCATGAAAAGGGCAATGCTATCTGGAAGGAGCCCAGGCGTTCAAAGTACTCACCGTCCACAAGTCTTTGATATTCTTCAAAACACAACAAAACCTGTCAAGAAGAAAAGCCAAATGGATGACTCTCATACAGAGATACCCCATGCAAATTGAATACAAGCCAGGCAGAGAGATGCTTACTGCAGACGCCCTATCAAGGCTATACAATAAACACATCCTCTGCACTGATGGCAACCCCAAATGGCCCATGTTAATCATGGGAAATCTCCAGGAAGGGTTCCCACCTGGTACACCAATGGACATCCAAGAGAAAGTCCTCAAGAACAAACATCTGTTCAAAAACGTATATGGTACCCTTCACTGAATCCTTCCAAATGGTGACACTGTACCCTACGTCCCGTCAACACAAAAGATTGACACAATCATCTGTTATCACAGAGACTTGGGACACACCTGTAGCAGAAACTTGCATGAATATTTAAAGACTTGCTACTGGTGGCCCAACATGCTAGATAATATCAGAGAGGTACTGGAACAGTGCAAGGTCTGTGAGAAGTACACGCAAACCAAAGCTTCACCTAAGTCAGTAGTACCTGTATCCATCACACAACCCTTCAAGGTATGGTTGTTGGATATTGTGGGATCTATGCCTGGTGAAAGCAAATGAAAGAAGTACATCATCACAGCCATTGACTATGCAACCAGATGGCCCGTAGCACAAGCCACCAAAAAACACAAAGGCAACAATGTGATGCAATTCATTGGAAAAAATATCATAGCCAGATTTGGGAAACCTGACCTCCTGATCACAGATTGAGGCACCAAACTTAAAGCCATTTGCACCAATATTTACCTTACCAAAAATGGAAAAAAATATCACAGCCAGCCCAATCACCCCCAAGCAAATGGACAGGTAGAACAACTAAACGGCGTGCTTGTAGAAGCTCTCAGTAAATTATCTGCTAACAATCCAAAGGACTGGGTCAACATGCTCCTAACAGCGCTCATGGTCTGTAGAACACAAGTTAACCGTAATACAGGCAAAAGCCCTTATGAGCTCATCTATGGAAAAAACCCTCTCTTGTCAGTACATACACAGGACCACAATTACCTCTTCCCAAAAAGGTACCAGACTACAGTGACCCCAATGTACTGTTAGCCAGAAAAGACCAAGATAAAATGAAACATCATAGGGTCAAAAGGGAGGCAATCCCACTACAACAAGAAAGATTCCAAGTCAGGGACAAAATCTGGGTTGGCAACCACAACCAACGCAAATTGGACCCAGGGTTACGTGGACCAGGCATTGTCATGGAAGTCAAGCCCAATAACACCTACCTCATCAAAGGAATTGGAGCTCAGACCAAACTGAAATGTATGCACCATGACTGGCTCCGCCTGTGCAAAGCAAGAACAGCTCAACAAAATTCCAGACTCCCTGTTCCCAACGCCAAACTGGATCAATACCAAGCGCGCATCCCTGACAATCTTAAGAAAATTCCCAAGGCTCTGCCTTCCAGCACCCCAGGGGAGATATTGAAACATCTTCAATTGCTCCCTCTTGGGAAATTAAAGCCCCAAGCAGATCACCAAATGGCTCACTGAATAGCTCATCAACCAGCCAGTAAACTGGTGGCATCACTATCAGTCAATCATCTATGACAGGAATCATCCAATCCAGATCCTAAATGGAACACAACTTATATAAGCCTTGTGACCCAAGAGATACATTACTCAGATAAGCCCCATGACCCCCATGACATACATGGACAGTATGTGGCTTGTCATGATACTATATATTATTCTATATTCATATCCAATAAAGTATCATTCTCTTCTTAAATCTTCCCCTTATCTTGTTTATTATAATTCTTCAGAAGTATATACACAACAATAGTGATATGTGCAAAGATTTGGTAAGTTTTGCTTTTGACTTCAGACATTCCTTGCTTTTCATAAATGGGTCAACATCAATTTCCACCAAGTCAGGAATAGCATAACTGACTCTGACTGATCCTGGTCTGAGTTCAGCCCAATGTGACCCCCTCTGCCACTCTGTCTACATATTGAGTGAGCATTGGCCCTTATCTACTATATAAGTATAATTACTTCTCCTAATAAAGACAAGTTTATCCAAATTTGTGTTGACTTTGTATTCTTCAAGATTTTTTCTGTCCTTTTTGCCAAAATTACCTATTTTCTTCTTTTCCAGGAAATTAAAGTATGTGCTCTTAATTTTACCCTGAAGGCTAACCCCAAGGCTAGCTTGGACCCAACCCTTTTTATAAAGGTTTCCTGCTGTATTCTCCTAGATGTTGTCCCCAGGAGCCAAATACAACAAAACTGTGCTCACTACAGGGATTGTTAGTCCCTTGGCTACTCTGTTCCCCTGCACATTCTCTGGCCCTTCTCCATTTGTTACTGAAGTACCTGAGCCTACTAAAGTTCCAAATCCCCCTCTTGAAGAGAATATTATCAACTCCCCCAATCCATCTATGAAAATGGTGTTGTTGCCTGGGACTTTGTGGGTCACCTCCCAGCTTTCTCTCTTGACTACAAGCAAGTTTGTGCCACCACACCCCCCTTCTTCATACTGATATAGTGGCATGCATACCATTCCTGATCTCTGCCCTGGTTAAAATTCTGAGAACCTGTACTCATTACTGTTGAATTTTGGCCTCCCCCGCTTTGATGGAATCTATGGAAAGTATTGGAGTGCTGGTAAGCCAGTTCATCCAGCCTGCCTTAGTCCATCATCAATTAGCATTGGGCTCTCATAATCAACTCCTGTCTGCTGTGGCGTCCACTGTAACCTTCAACCACACTCAGAATATGGCTTACCAAGAATGGACACACAGTATTTTTGCTTACATTTCTTATAAGAAATGTGATTTGCTAGCCTCTCAAAAATACCATACCTCATTGCTAAACACACTTTGTTTTTCTCTCCCAGGATATATCAGAGATTAGCTGCGCAAGTTAGATAACCATAATACTGCTTGGTAAGGGAAAATTGAAGCCACCATTCTAAATTATCAACAAGACTTTGAGACCTTGGTTGGTGAGCTCAATCAGTTCCTCAAGCACATCAACACTCAACTAGAGTTGGTTGGGACAAATATATACAATTGGGGCCATCAGCTACATCAACAATATGGATTAGAAAAGGCCACTATGGGCAATACCCTACATTAAGTTCAGACTTATGTTGAAAAAAAAAGTAGTCTCAGTAGAAATGGTACCACCTAAGCCTTTCCTTGAAACCCCCTCTTCATTTGAGGCTAAGGCTTGTAAGGTCATAGACAAGCTCAAAGCCACCACTTGCTGCCAGGCCTCTACTTCCAACCCTCCTCCAGTAGAGCTCATGCCTGACCCTTGCATCACCATTCTGACTGATTAAGTTGCCATGTTACGAGGTGATATTGCCTACCTGTGTCAACGCCTCTCTGACCAAGAAGATTCTTTCTCTGAATCTGATGGCAAAGGAGAGGCAAAGACTGCTGAGGTCCCCGCCCATGAGGATCATGGATGCTGCCCTGGCCTAGAGGGACAACACACATCAATTGTGCCCTTGCGCTAGATACCCTAGCCATCATGACAAACAATGTTACTGACAGAAAAGATGTGCTATAACAGGAGGTTCAGAACCTGGATTTCCTGACTAAGACTATGAATGGAGGATCACTCCCTTGGTGTCTCAGGCCACAGCTATGGACACCCAAGTCAATGGGATTGCAGGTACCTTAGATGCCCAGTAGATGCAAGTTTATGAGCTTGGAACTGTAAAATCAACTACCAGGGATATTGGAGGGGAAAACAGTTATACTCTAGACACTTAAGAGGAAAGCCTTGTCTCCTATGGGCTAGACAACCTGCCGCTGAGTCTGAGTTTGAATGAAATTCCCATACCAATATCCCTTAACCAGGGTGAAAATAGACAATATACATTTTTGTCTATTGATCTTAACTAAAAACCCATGTTCAAGCAGATCTTTGACCCCAAGAACTCCACCATTGCTGCTTTCCTGAAAATCTATGAGACTTCCATGTGAAGGTCTATGGATGATATGAAGAAGGAACACATCTTTACCTGCTTATATCCTACCTGTCAAGAGGTTGTGGTATCTGAACTCTTGCCCATGATTACTTGGGAAGATATGAAGCAGCTTCTCATCGAGGAGTTTGGAGGCAGCCTCAGTCTAGAGGTTAATTAGGATCCCTTCATGCATATTGCCTCCAAACCTAAGGAAACATTAGCTGATTTTGCTGACTGCTTCTACATTGAAGGTCAACAACTTATTACCAGATGCCAGTTGACTCCTCAGAAAGTGTATACAGCTTTTTCTAATGCTTTGAAAGTGAAATAGCTCCTGTGCTTACACTTTAAGGCCCATAAAGCGTCTCTTACTTCCATGAAGAGCATCAAGACCCTCCTATAAGACATGAATTTGATGCATGGAGGAACAGTGGTTTGCAATAACAAGGATAACACTTCTGGAACTACTTTTTAAAGACCACACATCATGACTCTTGGCTCTAATGGGAAACCCAAGCAACAAGGGTGCCATAATTGTTGTCAAATTTTCCATCACTCACACTCCTGTACCAATCTGCATGTGGAGGGTTGAAACCCAAAAGAGCAGGCGGTAAAAGAGAGGTCAGATTAGAGGCAGAGACGCTCTCTGCTGACCAACCTCCCCCGTCTCTTCCTGATCCCCCCTCTAATGAAGAGTTGCCTACCTCTCTGGCCTAACTATACTTCATCTATTACATGATCTTTTGGGCAACTCTGAGCCCAAATATTCTGACTGCTATGAGTCTGATGGTTATGATTACTCCATTCTGGCTATTCCTGAGACTGCTTCTGTTCTATATAGTTTTTTCTCAGGGAAGACCACAACCACAACTTGTCCACCTCCATCTGAGGCAAAGGCCATGATGGCTTGCCCTTATCTATCTCAAGATCACTGACCCCAGTCTTGATGGGCTCCTCAGAGGAAGCTGCTGAGCTAACTTAAGCCTTCTTCTGGAATGTTACTGTATTCCTACCCTTGCAGACTGTATACAAGAAAATTGCTGCCTTGAAATTCATGTTGGCAAAGTGGGAAAAGGAGCTGGAAGCTACACAAGATGTCCTGGCTGTATTACCACCTTTTAGGAAAGATACCACTTGTGTGGAAGTGTCCATTCAGAAGGCAACAGCGCCCATATTGACAATAATAATGTTGACAGTGGCCATATTGACACTTTTAATGTCAACACTTTTAATATTGACACTATAGTAAAGTGACAACCTGGTTTTACTTAATGTTGTTTCCTGGATGTCAACACTTTTTTAATTAACAAAACACTTTACCCTGAAAATTTTCAATATAAAAAATATTTTAAAATACTTTATTATACTAAAAGGACCCTAGAGAGATTAAAAATGTAATGAAAAAATTATCATAAGTAATAAGAATAAGGAGATATAAGTAACTATTTTTCAGTTTATTATGTAAATTACACTCTTTATTATGAAATTTTTTTTTATTCCCATAAAAATTAAAATTCTACTGAACCAGAAAAAGCTATTTCATATATTATAATAACCACAGTATATAAGAAAATTCTAATTTTAATTTATTATACTTTATATAAGCACAACTGAAAATATCTCATACCTTAAAGATAAATTAACAAAATATAAGATATTTCTTACTAAACCACATTGAAACTGTATCTGAAACTTCCCATTTATACATAAAAAAATTAGTATACTATAAATAAATTAAAAACTAAAAGTTTAAAAGTAAAAAATATACAGGCAAAGCAAGGTTTATTAAGCTAATTAAAGCCATCAGCAAGAGCAGTGGCAACGTCCTCAAGGTACTTCTTAATCTCCACCACCTTATAATTTTTCTTTATCACCTTCTTAACGTCCTCCTGGTAGTCCTTCTCCTTGGGCTTTTGCTTCTTGGGGGCCACCTGGTTGGCCAGGTTGCAAAACTTGGAGACAGTCCAGGCCTGCTCCTCCTGTAGCTTCTGGAAGAACTTGTTATATTTGGGGGTTGACCCAAGCTTCACCTTCAGGTGCTTGTGCCAAACCTCAAGACTAGAGGTGATCTTCATTTCCCTCTTGAGGCAGGCGTCCTGGCAATTCCAAGGGGCAGTGGCCCTGGTCTTACCTCTCCAGGCAGTCACCTTCTTGCCCACCTGTTGGCACTTGAAGCAATCTAAGTAACCTTTGAAGATGGTGGAGTGCTTTATGATGTAAGCGTCCTACAGGAGGGCCCCAAAGCCAATCCCAGTATGCTCTGGGCGCACAAAAGCCAAGGTAGCAAACTGAGTCAAGGCAAAGTGGCACTTCCCCTTACCATTGTTAAGATACTTCTCAAAAAGGTCCTTCTCACTCTTGAGATTCTTGATGAGGGCCTGCCTAAAATGTAAGAAGCAGCCCTGGACTTCTCCATTGAAGGTGGCCTCAAAGGCAACCTCCAGAATTAACTCATACAGAATGGAACATCCTCCATGTTGACAATTCTCAAAAATATTTTTCTTATTTTTGAATATCAAAGATTATTTTTTTCTTGATTAAATAATTAAAACTGATAATAGAAGCAATGTTTGATTTTTATTTTGAGCTTTTAATTGATATTATAAAAGATAAAGCAAAAACAATTTTTGAAATTATCAACATGGAGGATGTTCTATTCTGTATGAGTTAATTCTGGAGGTTGCCGCCTCAAAGGCTCTGAACTGAGCTTGCTCAAAGTCTATTATGATAACCTTTGGCCCAAGTGAGTGGGAGGGGGAGCTGGTTGGTGGGAAGGGAGCACAAAGCATCCCGGAAAATCTTGAAGGCTCTGGTGTAGACTTCAGTCTTGGCACCAGGAAGGAGAAAGAACACAAGAGGGATAACCTGATCATTAAACTTCCCATTCAGGACCCAAAGCTGCTTAAAGAGAGAGGGGCAAGTAGCAGATGTGCCGTCACACAGCCAGGTGGTAGCAGTATTGAGCTGCTCCAGGTTTTGGGTTGTGGCATAGGCTATAATCCTATCCTCCACTTCCTGCCCATTGTCATGAAGCAGGAACATCTCACCATCCTCTGTCTTCTTGAGGGCATCTGTGAGGACCAGGTCTTCAATTTTAGTGGCGCTTTTGGCCAGGGGGGTTGAGGCTTGACGCCTATCACTTATAAACTTGACCAACAGGGTATGGGTTGGCACCCTCTGGGGGTTGGTGGGGGAGAGGTACTTGCACGCAAGCATGACCAGCTGGTTTGGGGAAAGGTCTTTTGAAGTGGGCATGACCTGGACAAGATACCACTTGAGGAGGCGGGCTATGGTGGTATTTGGCATGATGCAGGTATGCTTGCCCTTGATGGTTTGGACCAAGTCCCAGCGCTCAGTGTTGAGCTGCACTGGGTAGGAGTGGTCCTTGCAGGTGTAATGGCGGCTCTTGAAGCCCCAGTTGGTGTTGTTGCAAGAGAAAATATAACCATTGGCCACCATGGCCGGCCCACCCTTTACGCTCATGATTGGGAAGTATTTGGGCAAGGAAGAAGGAACCTTAAATTTGCTGTCAACGTTGCAGATGTTGTGGGCCAGCAAGAGCATGGTGGAAGCCAGGGAAGTAATCAGGGTGGGGCTTTGAATCATCCCCAGATAATCTTGAAGGGGGAGTTTGGTGGTGGGGGGAAGCAGAAGGGGGATTATTGTGTTACCCCTCATGTGCAGAAGACTTATCCTTGGGTGAAGTCTTTTTGCCTTGCCGCTGCTTCTTGGTTGGCTCCTTGTCAGAAGCCAAGTTGTAAAAACTGTGGTCCGTAAGGGAGCCATCAGATTCCTCTCCCCAGTGGAGTGAGCAGGGCTCTTCTCAGGAGAGGGCTCAGGGGAGGGCTTTGGGGATGGTTTTGGAGTGGCCTTCTTTGATGAGACAGACTTCTTGTTGGTGGCTTTGGTTGGCTTTGAAGGACGTTTGGTTCCTTTGGGCTATTTGGAAGTGTTTTTGTCCTAAAATAATAAGTAAAATTGTTTAAAATAAAGCAATGTATGTAAAAAAACAAAACAACTTAAAAAGCATAATATATAAAAAGTAAATTTTAGATGGTTTTTATTGGCATTTAAAAGTTAAAAAACATCTTGTATAGTTTTAAATTATTATAGTTTTTAATAAAAAATTAAAAGTTAAGAGAAATATGCAAAAGTATTATATTTAAATATAGATTTTATTTTAAAAATTAGAAAATATGGAAGAGAAAAGTAAAAAATACAACATATCAAAAAATGAGAAGTTTCTATTATGTAAAACATAAAGTTTTATAATGAGAACTGAAAAGTGTTGACATTATGAGTGACAATTAGTAAAAAAAGCTGAATTCTCACTATCAGTTACAAAAATTGTAGACATTATTTTTTACGACATTGTCACTATTGTCATTTTTTTAAAAAATTTACTATGTTTTTTCATAGTACACTTAATTAAATTTACACAGACTAGCAAAAATTAACCATTTTCTGTGTATTTTTGTTCACACATAAAAATTAAAAAAAACATATGAAAATAAGTAAAAAAGTATTAAAGTTCTTTATTTTTTATTAAAAATAATATTTGGGTAGTGGTAATATAATATTTTATCATTGCATATACGTGAAGTTGTGAAGAAAGTTGTATTCAGTATTGAAAAGGGTAGAGTGTTGGCAACATCACTTACAACATTCTTTATATGAGGTGCCATATTAATCTAGGCTTAATTGTGCCACTCTAATTTGCTTAACTCCACCCCAGTGGATGATCACGAGCAAATAAACAACATTTATAAGTGTTGACATTATTTTTAATAATAAATTCTATAGTAGCTTTCATAGTAACTCACGCTTAAATTATTGGATTGCTGTTAGCCACCAATCCACTTAATATATTAAAGCCGTAATAAGTGCCACATATATATTTATAACATGAACATTTCAACAATCAACTGTATGTGCAATGTCTTTTCTATATATTAATTTAATAAAAAAATATTTTTAAATGTACACTTATTTTTTACTGTAGATGTTTCAGTTTTGCTATTAAATATAAGTTATGCTTAAAAAGTGTTGACATTGACACTTTTACGTCGTGAAAACAAATAAAAAATAAACCAATTTTTATTAGTAAAAGTAAAGGAAAAATCTGGTTAAATTGAGTTTTCATTAAGCTTAATATTAAGTTGTGTTTAGATGGCCACAATTTTGTTGTGTTTTCTGGGTTCACACCCCTAAACGCTTTAAAAAAAGAATTAAGCTAGCGCAACTAGCAAAAAACATAGGAGATTTAGAGTTTTGAGTCAACAGTGACCATGTTGACAAAGTGTCAACATGGGCGCTGTTGCCATTAAGAAGATAAAAATTAAGGCCATCCTGGACACAGGTTTTCCTGTCAATGTTGTATCCTCCAAGTTGATGAAGAAACTCAATCTGGCTCCTGATCTCAACTATACTCAGTCTTATAGAACTGCGGGCATGGCTCATAATTAAGCTATTGGAGCCTACTCTGCTCTGCCAGTGAGGTTTGGGAAGCTCCTCATTGCTTCCCCTGCTGTTGTTTTTTGAAAATAAAATCTATGAGCTCTTGGTAGGCACCTAATTCTTTTGAGAGTACAATGGGATTGTCAATTTTCAAGATATATACTTATCTCTCTTGGGGTATACAGTCTCATCAATCTTTGAAGAGCATTCACACATATCTAGAAAAAGGCTTAAGATGTGAAACCTGGAATACCCAACGGACATCTTATTTATAAAGTAGCAGACACACTCCTCCAATATGTGCTCCCCTCCACTGTCTTGCCCTGCTGAAGGATGTGTTCCACTACTTGCCCCAGCTGCCATCACTATCCCTCCTAGCTCCCAGGTGATTATTGACTCCCAGATATCCTACAAGTTGCCTTAAAAATCTTTCTTAGAGTTATACTCTCCTGAGTCCCTAAGTTTCAAAGAGCCCTGTTTATGTCCTGGGATCTTAGATTGAACTCACATGGAACCTGTAATATTACTGTTGGCCTATTTGACCTCTTCCCCCATACAGGTCTCTAAAGGACAAGTTGTGAGACATGGTCGCATATTAGGAGCAGAACAGATGGCCTATCTCTATTCTTCTTGGACATTTGGAAACTTAAACCTACCTGAATAGGATCTCCAAGTACTCTCCTTGTTTATAGCTACCAGTTTTCCTTAACTCTGGCCTATCCAGCAGATGTATGTAATTTATCTCTTAGATCAATTTAAGGATATTTTTGCCTTGGGACCTAATGACTACAGATTGGCCAAAAGTGTTATTCATCAAATTGATACAGGATATGCTCCCCCTTTTTGCACCAAGCCTTATAGGTGCAGTCAAGTAAAAGATGCTCAAGTATCTAAAAAGGTTAAATCAGCTCTTGGATGCTGGATTACTAGTCCTTTCTAGAGTTCATGGGTCTCTCCTTTTCTGATCCTCAAGAAGAAAGATGGAGGGCACAGGATTGTCATGAACTATCAACGTCTTGACTCACTTACCAAAAAGGACTCATATCTTCTGGCTCAAATTTATGATGCCCTTAGACGTTTGGGAGGATCTAAGTTCTTGTCCGTGATAGACTTGGCTTCTGGATACTAGTAAGTAGACTTATCCCCTGAATATTGTGAGAAGGCCGCCCTTATTATGTCTGAAAGACTTTTTGAACCAACTTGGATGTCTCAGGGGCTATGTAACGTGATTTCTACTTTCCAGCAAGCAATGGACTCAATCCTACAAGATTTGAAGCTTTTCTGTGTAATTGTATATCTATATTATATAAAGGTATTCAGCTCTACCTTTATGGATCTTTTAGAGAACCTCAAGGAAGTCTTTCTTAAGATCCAAAATTTCTGGCTTGAAGCTCAAATCTTCTGTGTGCTTTCTTCAAGAAGCAACTTGAGTTCTTGTACCATGAAGTTATCCAAACTGGAATTCAACCTATGAGCAACAGGTTCAGGGCTATTGATAAGATGCTGCCCCCACCAGCCTTTGAAAAGTCCAAGTGTTCCTAGGCATGATGGGGTATTACTGTCAGTTTATTTCTAATTTTGCAGAACTGTTTGAAAATCTGGTCCAGTTGCTCAGAAACGTCCCTTTTGAGTGGACTGATATCCAGCAGCAGTTGTTTGAGGCCCTGAAGTCCAAACTCAAAGAAGCTTCCATTCTGGTCTACCCTGACTATGACAAGGAATTTATTTTTGTACATCAACACCAGTAGGGTAGCTGTAGATGTCATATTAGCCCAACTAGACAAGGATGGCTTTGATAGACTAGTTGCTTATTTATCCTGAGTACTTAATAAGCATTAAAAGAACTATGGTGTTAATGAAAAAATGCTTGTGTTCATTTCATGCAATTAAGCAATTCTAATACTATATCTATGTGATTAATTTTACTGTAATCAATGACCACTCCTCACTCAAGTGGATAAAACAGTTGGAGAATCCAGAAGAAAGACTAGCCTGATGGGCTTTTCACTTGCAAGAGTATGATTTCACAGTGGTACATAGACCTGACGCTCAACATCAGAACACTGACAGTCTCTCCAGGGTGTCCATCCTAGCTATCCATCCTGCTGATGCTGATTGCCTATATGAACTTATAGTCTACCTTGATGCTTGGGCTACTGAGCCTGAAGAGATACATCTAGCGCTACAGTCCTTGTCCAAAGACACTGCCATCTGATATTGACAACTATTCAAGAAGTTTAATAATGTATGCCTGCTTTACGTCCACCCCAGAATTAGAATAGCCATTGTCCTCCAGGCCCACATTAATACTGGGCATGGAAGTCTGGCTGAAAATCATGATTGGCTGAGTAAGAATTTATACTGGGAAAATATGCAAATCCTTATCCCTGATGTACTTGTGTCTTGCCACACTTGTCAGCTGCATTGCCCACAACCTTCCCACCATGAGTTCAAGCTCATCTCCCAAAGAATGCCTTCCATACTGTACAAATTAATGCTGTTGATCCCCTCCCCTGCTCTTTCTCTGGGTGTTGCTTTATCCTAGTAGCAGTGGACCACTTCAGCAAATGGGTTGAGGCTAGGGCTACTAAGATATTATGGCCAAGACCACAGCTAATTTCTTACTCCAAGACATCTTTTAATGGCATGGATGTCCCCAAACTTTACTCTCTGAAAATTGGACCAACTTTAATACCAGATTAATAATGTTCATTATAGAATCAATGGGCACACATCAATCTTTCTCAGCCCCCTATATACTTCCACTAGAGGGACAGTTGAGCACATCAATTCCTCTTTCCTTTCTATTATGAGAAAGCCCACTCTCTCTGATGCCGCCAATTGGGATATGTTCCTTTCTGCTGTCCTCTTTGTGTATTGTTTAATTAAACACCTTTTGACAGGAAAAGCCTCATTTGCCATGCTCTATGATTGTGAGGCTACTACCCCCTCAATATTGGGACCCCCACTGGTAGAATTTGATGTGGCAGTCAACCCCAAGACCCACGTAAAGAAATTAAAAAATTGGATCATTGACATTCAGGCCTATATGTACACTTCAGCCTATAATGTCAAGACACTGATGATGCAATCTTCCAATGCCTCTAGGGCATCCCTTCCTGAATTCCAAGCTGGTGACCTGATCTTCTACTAACATAATTGTACTGATAGCCGTGTACACAAGCTGGATTCCCTCTGGGTTGGGCCTTGTGAGGTTACCTTTCAGAAGTGCCTTGAGTACATTATCAAGTTACTATAATCTGGCCGTCCATTCTCTTGTGACCATGCTAAATTCCTCTGAAAGTATCAACTCCCTGTGTCAAATTTTGAGGGGGAGATGTTGTGAATTGCTCTATGAATGCTATTTTGATATGGCCTGCAAATTGTGATACTTGCAATGAATTGATTGTTTTGTCTTCAAATTCAATGAAAGACCTCTTTATGTAAATGTGTTGAAATCAATATCTGTCCATTCTGGATTGGACTTCCTGAAATATTTGGGTCCTGGTACAGGTTTAGCCCAGTCAACCCCATAAGCTAAACTGTCTACCTATTGAACAATCTATGTTCTCATTCTGCTATTTAAGTAGAATCTTTTCCTAAATAAAATCAAGTTTATCCACATTTGTGTTGGCTTTCATATCTTTCAAGCTTTTCCTTTCCTTTTTTAAAAAGGAAATCTCTCTTTATTTGTTCCAGGAAGTCAAGGTATGTCTCCTTAATTTTTCCCTATAGGCTAACCCAAGTCTAGCTTCAAACCTTAAACCTTTTGTGATAAAGGTTTCCCACTGTATCCTCTTGGATGTCCTCACCAAGAGCATAACACAATACCATTGAAGCCTGGTTACCAAAATTATAACTCTGACTGTATACTAGCGCAAGAACCCTTGGCCCTGTTGTAACTGTGCTGTTTTAGCAGAGTTACAAGGGGAAAAATATTTAGAAACAAGATAATAATCTTTATTGTAAGATAGGGATTATATAGTCATTGTGAATCAATGATAACAGGAACATAATTGTGTTGATCACACAGTTGGATAGTGAAGGGTTTGGCTTGATCCTGGTAATGAGTCAAGCGCCAAAACAAGGTATCCGTAATAAGGGAGAATCATTTATTTGTGTTGTTGGATTTGGCAATTTGAGTTGACTTCCTAGTCTGGCTTCAAGTGGCCGGGTAATCAGATTGCGGGTCACAAACCTGCTTGCTTGGAACCTTGCTTGCAGGTCAAGCCTACTGTTTAGACACCATCCCCCAACTGAAGGTTGGCCTCCTCTGGGGGTAGGTTGTCAGGAGCCCGGGCGCCATACTGGACTAATTGTTGTTCTGTGGTGGACAGGGCAGTTTTGCATTATTTTTGTCTTGCTTTTCAGGGTCTCAGGTGATCATGGTGTAGGGTCTTGTCTTGTTTGCTCTTCCTGAGTCCTTGCACAAGGTAAGTGTGTTATTTTTGTTTATCTTTAGAATGATTGCTGGATCTACTTTCTTGGGTTGTAGTTTTCTTTTATCAACATTCATGACCCAAACTTTGTCCCCAACTTCATGTCTATCTTGTATGAGGACAAAGGTTTTTTTCAGACGTTCATTTTCTTTTTCTGTTTGCTTGCTGTTGGCCTCTATAACTTGAGGGTCTGAACAAAGGGGGACTTTACTTGGAATTTCCAGTTTGGGTCCTGTTAATGCTTGAATGATATTTGGCTGTGTGCTGTATACCAACACAAAAGGGCTTTTTCCAGTGGATCTGTTCACTTGGGTCCAGCACACAAGTATTGCAGTCAATAGCTGCTTATACCAGTCTTCAGGTCTCCTGGCGCTGAGTTTGGCTAAGGCTTGCATGAGGCTGCCATTAAGCCGCTCTACACGTCCATTGTCCTGTGTGTGGTATGGTGTCGTCACAGTATGT
Organism: Entomophthora muscae; assembly: GCA_014839935.2. Lineage (NCBI taxonomy): Eukaryota > Fungi > Entomophthoromycota > Entomophthoromycetes > Entomophthorales > Entomophthoraceae > Entomophthora > Entomophthora muscae. The sequence goes on along the minus strand of QTSX02005082.1, from coordinate 97,056 downwards.
TTGACCCCGTTTTTAGCGAGGTATACATTGGTGTTTTTGGAGGTCAATTCTCTCCCTCCATTGATTATCAGGAGTTCTGGCTTTCCAAACTTGCTGATTATCTCTTTCCAATGAATTGTTGTATGTCATTGCCAGTGTGCGCCTTTACTATTGGGCTACTGGCTACCTTGTAGCAAAGGTGATGGTGGTGATAATGTATTTCTTATTTTTGTGTTTCCCCAGCATGGGCCCAACAACGTTGAGAGCCCACACCTTGAAGGGTAGTTGTGTGTGGATGGGTAGTACTGACTTTGGAGGGGCTTTGTTTTTGGCAAATTTCTTGCATACCTCACATTGGTCTAGGACTTCCTGAACGTCACAATATAGGGTTGACCACCAGGCCTTGTTTTTAAGGAACTCATATAGGTTTTGACTCTTGGTGTGTCCAAGGTCTCTGTGATATTGTAGGATGGTGTCTACTTGATGGTGCATGGAGATATAAGGGATGATAGTACCGTCAGACATTTTTTGGTGCAGGGTCTCATACACGTCAGCAAATAGGTGTTTGTTTTTGATGACTGTTTCCTGTTATATTGGTTGTACCAGGGGGGAAGCCCTTGTCCTTTGTTTGTAGCACTAAGAGAGGCCAGTCTGGGTTGAGCCCATTTTCCCCTCTTGTGGCACGGACATATAGGCGTGAGAGGGTGTCTGCCATGACAAGCTTGGGACCAGGTTTGTACTGTATGAGCATATTGAATCTCTTCAAGAGCTCCATCCAGCGTGCTTGGTGGCAAGATAGATTTGCTTGAGTTTTGAAATATATGAGCAACTTGTGGCCAGTTAATGCTGTGAATTCCTCCTGCTGTTCTAGATAACAACGCTATTTGACTAGACAGTGTACAATAGCCAGCAGTCTCTTGCCATGGATAGGGTGTCAACACTTGCCATCTATCAATTTTTGCAATTCATAAGCTACAGGCAGGAAGTCACCATCACTATTTTGATTTGTAGTACTCCCCCAATAGATGCATCTGAGGTGTCGGTTTCCATTTGGTATTCCCCGTCACGTTTGGGGTATTTCAGGATAGAAGCTGTTGTGAGCTTCTACTTGAGGCATCTAAAACAGATATCACGTTGGGGGGTCCATAAAAACTTGGATTTGGCGCCTGTTATGGCAGATAAGGGGGCAGTTAAAACACCACAGTCAGGTATGATTTGGCGTACATAGGCCACCATCCCCAAGAAGGTGCGGAGTTCCAACTTACCCTTGGGTGGCAGCATCTTGCAGATGGCCTGTATCTTTTGACTGTCAGGTTTGATGCCGTCCTTTGAGACTATGTGTCCCAGGAAAGGTAACTGCTCACAGAAGAACTGGCACTTGGAGGGTTTGGCCAACAGTTTGTGTTATGCCAGGGTAGCAAAGACTGCCTCTAGATATTTGTGGTGCTGTTTCACCAAGGGGCTGTAGACAATGATGTTGTCTAGGTAGACTAGGGAATGCTTGCCTATGTGTGGAGCAAGCACTTTGTTCATGAAGGTCACAAAGGTGGAAGGGGGATTTGTCATTCCAAATTTGAGCACACCACATTTGTATGAGCCGTATTTAGTACAGAAGGCAGTTTTGGGGATGTCTTCCTCCTTAATACAAATCTGGTTGTAGCCTGCAGTCAGATCAATCTTGGAGAAGTCTGTGGCTCCTCCCAAGGCGTCAAAGAGATTTTCAATCAGTGGTAGTGGATAACAATTCTTGATGATAACTTTGTTTAGGGCTTGGTAGTCTGTTTCCAGACGTAGGGTACCGCCATTCTTGGCCACAAAGAATACGGCGGCCCCAAAAGGAGACTGAAAGGGGTAGATAAGTCCTTTCTCCAACGCTTCCTTGAGGTAGGCGTGTAGGGTAGTGTCTTAGTTTGGGGTCAACCTGTAGATAAGACGCGCTTTGGGTACAGCTCCTTTGAGTTGGATGGAGTGTTGAATGTGTTTCTCTGGGGACAACCCAGGTAGAGCTTCCTTGAAGATTTCTGAATGACGGGCCACAATTTTGCAATCCTGAGGCGTGGAGGTATCCTGGTGATCCTTGAAGTGTATGATCTTGTACTGGCAGAGGCCCCAGTCAATTGCCTTCAGGTTTTCCTTCTTGTCCAGGGTCTCTGTGATGTGCACAAAGATGTGGTTGCATAAGAGTTGGTCCACTGAGTCAGGGTAGATCTGGCAATTGACACCTTCACGCTTAATGATCAACACTGAGGTTGCCCAGTCTATGTGAGGATTGTTCTTTTGTAACCAATCCAACCCCAGTACAATGTCAAACTTTGGGAAGTCAATGACAGGGCCTTAATTGGTGGAGTGGAGGTTCTTGAGCATGATGGAGAAGGGGGCAGTTTCCCTTGTCATGGCAATGCGGTGTTTATCAGCCAGGACCATGTTTTTAATCCGCAAGGGATTAGTGGCTAGCTTGAATTTATCTACAAATCTGCTGTTGACTAGGGTTCAATCTGCACCCAAGTCCAGGAGTGCCGAGCCTGTGTAACTGCAAAAACAGAAAGGGTAGGACATCAATTTATTGGGATGTCTGACAATGGTGTACAGTACCGGGTACTGTGAGGGTACTTAGATTATTGGATATTGGTCCATGTCCTTGGGTTGGTACTCATCATTGGACAAGTCAGGAGCTGTATGGGAAGAGCTTGGCTTGCTTAATGCTCTCCCTGGGCTTTTCCCTCATCTTGATTGCCTTACGTGGCAGTGATATGGAAATGAGTACAGTTTGACTGGCCATTGTTTCCATTCCCATGTCCATTTGAGCTTGTGGGTTTATGGTTGGTGTTATTTTTATTACTTCCAGGGGGTGGTTGAGTGGAGCACCAGCCTGTGTGAGAATCCTTGGGTCTCTCTTATTTTCCAGTTTGTGCCTTATGGAGGGTGTTGGATGTTTGTTCCGCTTTCTCCACTTTGCGGTACAGGCTTTGTAGGTTGGTCACTTGGTCCAGGTTCATGTGTCTCATTACATGCAACTTAAGGGTGTCATAGTACATGCAGTGTGTATCTGGGGTGTCAAAGGCCATGTCAGATGGTGCATAAAGATGGAGTTCCTTGTAGGCGCAGGTGAGCTCCTTCACGGTGCCTGTCTGGGTTAGGTTCTTTACTTGGCGTATGATCATGAGCGCTGTGTCCTTAAGCACAAACCTTGCCAAGAAGTCTTGCTTGAATGTATCCCATTTATTATTGGCGTTTTCTTTGTGCCACTTGTCACACCAGGTGCTAGTGTTGTGGGTCAGGCTGATGGAGATTTCCAAAAATCGAAAATTGCTGTAGGCATTCCATCTGGGCCAGTTTGCTCTGGGAGGACGGGATCCATGCGGCAGGGTTGTTGTCGTTGGCCCTGGCAAAAGGTTCCAAGGCAGTGCTTTTCAGTCTTTGGGCTACGTAGGCGGGCATGGTGTTTTTGTTGGTTGGTTGCGGAATAGAAGAGGGATCCTAAAAGAACTCTTGTGCAGACATGGTGTTGAAGGCGGGTAGTGGAATCACTGTGTTCTGGTACAGGACAAAGCCATCAGATATCTCAGTACTAGGGGTGACTGGGTCCAGTCCAGCAGGAGGCCAGACATAATTCTGTCAAGGATTTGTTGGCCGCGGCAAGTACGGGCAACAGGTGGAATTTTTCAAGATAAGGTGGGATGGATAACCTACCTGTGCTACCAATGTCGTAACTGTGCTGTTTTAGCAGAGTGAAAAGGGGAAAGATATTTAGAAACTAGATAATAATCTTTATTGTGAGATAGGGCTTATATAGTCATTGTGAATCAAGGATAACAGGAACATGATTGTGTTGATCACATGGTTGGATGGTGAAGGGGGTGGCTTGATCCTGGTAATGAGTCAAGCGCCAAAACAAGGTATCCACCATAAGGGATCATCATTTGTTTGTGTTGTTGGATTTGGCAATTTGAGTTGACTTCCTAGTCTGGCTTTGAGTGGCCGGGTAATCAGATTGTGGGTCGCAAACCCGCTTACTCAAAACCTTGTTGGTGGGTTGAGCCTGCTATTTTGACAGTGTAACAAGAAAACCAACTACCCTTATATTAAATATAGGTGCAAAATTAGATATATAATCAAGTGGGATAATTCTATGAAAGTTTAGAAGACATAAAACAAAAATAAAACTTACATATCTGACTTTATAAATTATACAAAACTTTAATGCTGATATGTAATTGTTGTGAATTGGTGTAGAGTTGGCAGTGTTTAAGCTAAACTCGGATATCACAATGTGTACTGTTTAATAAAGTTTAAGCTAGGACTTAAGGTCAACTACTTAGCACGTATAAAGAATTTGTAAAATAATGTGATGATTGATTCTTTATTTTTTATATTAAGAGAAGAGTTATATAAGAAACCTGGAATATTAGGCTGAGCCATGATTGCTCTAGAATCCAATAGGGCTCAGATGGGGTTTACCTCCTTTTGCGCCCATCTTCCTCTGAATCTCATAATTAGGTTCATTGATCTTACACAGGGTATTGATAAATTGATCCACAGTAATATCTATAATTCATGCAAGAGTACTTTAAGATAGGTTGCTCCAAAGCCTAATGGATAACCAATTTGACTTTACCAGTGGTGACTAGTTTCTAACCAATCACCATGCAGCACAGCTTTAAAATAAGCTATTGGATATCGAAATTGAATAAATATAAACAGAGATAAATTACTTGTATTTAATTAATGTTTACTAAGGGTTAATTTGTATGAGTTCTGTTCAATCTGGGCCTTTGCTTATGTCATTAGCACAATTCCAGCCTTTCACTCTATATTTCAGCATCTTGAGGAGCTAGAGATATCAAATTTAGTACCATTGTATTCAGAATTATCTGAAAATATTATCTAGGCTCTTTAAATTTTATGAAAATTATTTTGTTGGGTCTTAATGATTAATGCTTGTTTAATCTGCTCACATTCTAATTAGGATAATGTAATGGCAAGCAAGGTTAACTCTAAAACTATCTGCATCAATCAGATCAGGTGATGCATCCAATAGCTCTGAAAAGCATTATCGCCTCAAAAAAGCACGAGTTCTAAATTAGAGATGCTTTTGCTCAGCCCCGGCTGGCTTCCGGCTCTTGGCCGCTACAGCTAAAGCGGAATTGTAATGTATTTGAACTTTTTAAATAAAGCTTTGGTGCGAGTGACCCAGAGCCAGAAACTGGCCGAAGCAGCCCTAGCTCTGAAACAATCTGCAGCCACTTGGAACATGCAATGTATAGATTAAACTGCAGCCATGCGGATCGGATGATGTATCCATCAGCTACTAACACATCGCTCCCTAAACAAATGTTAGTTCTGAAACATTCTGCAGTCTTTTAGTATCTCATACATCGGGTTGATTTTTCTATTTTTGTAAATTTTAAAATCAATAAATATTAATCTGCAAGCCAACCATGACTTAAATGAGCTTGTATTTAAATTTCTAATTTAATGGATCTCTAATTTGATTAACCCTCTTTTCTTCTGTCAAGCCAATCCTTAATATAGAGTTATAATCTAATCACCTAAAAATATATTAAATAATGTTTCTCAACTTTCGATTTTAATTCATACATTTTGGCGCTGGATACTTTATAGACAATGTCATGTTTCAAAGGCTTGAATCACTATTCAAAAATCAAGCAGTTACGTATACATTTATTAAAGCACGAGTGGCTTTATTAACATTTCTGCAATATTTAGGTCACACTCCACTGGACTCAACCCACAGGCCTCCTAGACGCTTGTAAGGGATTGGACGTAAGGATGCTCCAATTGTACAGTTAAACAAGCTATAATTAGAAAACTATAATTATAGAATCTGACTGCCATTTTATTCATTCTGCAAGTCTGGGCAGTGTGGTGCAAGCAATCAATTAATTACCAGTTAACAATGCAGAGTTCTTTCGCTGCAAATCCCCAATACCTTCTCTGAACACCCAAATTCCATGCATCATATTTTTAGATCGTTCCAAACCCTACTCCCAGGAAGAAATGGAACCTGGATTATGCAATCCAAACCTTATTTGAACTGCTTTGATTACACCCCTATACTTGCATATGCAAGGATAGAGTGGGATGCATCAATATTTCACACTCACATCCCTCAACTGCATAGTCTTCCACCCATGAAAAGCAGTTCTAAAAATTTTCCATCACTTGAGTTGTCAGTATTTGCTTAGGGACTACTGGGCTGTTAACGCTTTGGAAGTAAAGCATTGTAGCAGGTATAAATATTGAATCAACGCGACAAGGTCTTCATGGCGCCCTTCTCTAAACTTTTCGCTCGTTCAGCAATCATCGGAAGCAATATTACAAACACAGTAAGTGAAGATGGTGGCACAGTTACAAATGATAATCAACATGGGTTCCAACACCTTAAAGGCTCCGCGACGCCCCTCCCTAGACTTTACACTGGAAGTACCATTATTGGAGACGACATTTCAAACACTGTAAGTACAGGTGATGCCACAATCACAAATAATAACCAACATTCCTATAAAAACCCCAATGTCAATGCGGGTACAACTGACAATGATGATCTGAATCAATACTTTGATGATGTAACGGCACCCTTCTCTAACCTTTTTGCTCGAAGTACCATTATTGGAGACGACATTTCAAACACTGTAAGTACAGGTGATGTCACAATCACAAAAGACAATCAACATTCTTACAAAAAACACAATGCCAATGTGGATACAACTGATAATCAACCTTTGTCTAAACATCCCAAGGCGGAAAAGTGCCAATCTCAATATCAGAAAAAATAACTGAAAAGGGATTTTATTAATCAATAAGCTTTAACTTATGAATAAAACTTTTCTTTTTCTGTAATTTTTTCCTTTAGTTATTGTTACCTCGGTCCCCCTGATCGTTTTTATAACCTTTAAAGTTTTTAAATCTAAAAGGAGCCCCAATGTATAAAGAGACGGAGTCAACCTACCGCAATTAGTTTTCTTTATATGAATTGTCCTCCCTTTCAGATCAATTAAATAATACTAGACATATTCTTAGCTCCTTTGTAAGTTGTAATTTTATTTATTTTTCTATCTTTCACTTTTATAACATAGTTCACCTTTTTATTGTTGTAGCTGTGCTGTATTAGCAAGTTACAAGGGAAAATATTTTAGAGACTAGATAACAATATTTATTGATATGTATCACTTATATGGCTTGGGGAATTCATCATAGAAGGAACATGATTGTGACAATCAATAATTGGATTGAGCAGGGAGAAGCTGGATCTTTATAGTGATTTAAGTGCCAAATTGAGCTGTCTGCCAAGTAGAGATTGTTACTGGTTCTTGCCTTGTTTGGGAACTCAATTTGACTTCTAAATTTGGCTCAAAGTAGTGGGAAAGTCAGCTTGAGTGGTACAGGGTCTCTTGTGCAGAACTTTTCTGGGGGTTGACCCCATTGTTTTGACACCCTGGCTGAAGGTCAGCTTCCTCCACTGGAAGGTCTGTGGGAAGTTTTTCAGGGGTGTGGGCTCCATATTCCACCAGCTGCTGCTTTTTTACTGATTTTGCAAAATCTTTGATTACTCCCTCTTGAGGAATTATCTCCTCAAGTGATTTGCCAAATGATTCCCCAGCTTATCATTAAGTTGGCGGCACTGCTATAATTTGACCATCTATTACAGGGATCAAACATTCCAAATCCTAAGCAGAGCACAACTTGAACAAGCCTCGTGACTTAAGAGGAACATTACTCAGATAAGCCCCATGACCTCCATGACATACATGAACAGTATGTGAAATCCCAGGATGCTATATATTATCCTATATTCATATCCAATAAAGTGTCACTTGCTTCTTAATATTCCCATTTATCTTGTTTATTATACTTCCCAGAAGTATATACTTGACACTACTGACCCTAAACAAAGTCTCCTCTCAAGAACTGCTGTCCACTTTCACTCATTGAAAACCTCTTTGACAACTTTGCAGAGCCACTGCTGTCTTTAAGATTGACCTAAAAGCAGGCTACAAATCGATTTGTATTAAGAAGGAAGACATACCCAAGACAGCCTTCTGCACCAAATACAGTTCATATGAGTGTGTTGTGCTTAACTTTGGGATGACAAAAACGCTATCAACTTTTTTTTTATGAATGAGGTATTTGTATCCCACATCAGAAAATATTTTACTGGTATATCTAGATCACATCATTGTATACAGACTCTCAGCAGAACAACACCATAAGGACCTGGAGGCAGTCTTTGCCACCCTAGCACAACACAAGCTACTAGCCAAGCCCTCCAAGTGTCAGTTCTTCCACAAGAGTTACCCTTCCTGGGGCATATTGTGAGAGAGGGAGGCTAAACTAACTAAGTTTGGCTCCCATCCTGGGGGGAGAATCCACCAGGATACCATCAAGTGCAAGACTTGTATGGCTGCTTCAAGGGGTGTCCACAGCAAGAACACAGCAGATAGTTGGGGAAATTAGGAATATAGCCCCATCAAGATCATCCTGCCAAGCAACCAGGGAGCTTGCTTGGGAGTGTGCTCTTGGATATTCAGCCCTTCTTCTTGGACCTGAGCCCCTGGGTCCACAGAGAGGGGAGTCATTGGGGAGTACAATCTTAGGGGCATTGAGAGGACTGGTTTGAGGGCAGAATATTTGAGGTCATCACAGGTGAGACTTCTTACTGGGTTCTCATTGGTAACAAGGATATCCTGAGCGCGTCCAGGAATGTCCTCAAACATTTGCATTAATTGGGTAGGGTTACTCCCTAAATGGAGAAAATAATAGGAAATACAACTACAAAGATATGGAGAAGTAGTCCATATCATCACCAAGGCAGGTGCCAGGGTAAAGGCCACAAACTTCACCAAAAAGACCAGCATATTTTAAGAAAAAGAAAAGGGCCAAAATAATTTCTTTAGACTTCTCAGGGACAAAACTGGGTAGATAGAAGAGACTATGCAGCAAGGGATCTGTAGAATGTCTTCAGGTCCAAGGAGACAACAGCCACAAGCTATACACTTTAGTAGTGAGCAGGAGATGTTACTTTGGACATATATAAGGTAGAAGAGATGGCAAAGCAAACTAGAGACAAAATCAAGCTTAAAGTGGTTGAATATAGAGATTCTACTACTAAATTCAAAGTTCAAACTGGATTTTTGAAAGTGTGAGAGTTAAGTGTATATGTTGATATAAACTTTAACTCTAGGAGCTTCAAAAGAGACACTGTGAACCAGGGAAAGAACAGGAAGGTGAAGAATAATGAAACTATTACTAACAAAGCCAGAGAGAAAAGGAGACACAAGAAAAGCCCCAAAGTCAAAAAACCAAAGATAGGAAAGTTAACCCTATAATTTGATAAAATGAGAAAGCAAGGGACTGAAATTCCCCTGTCTTGCTTTAAGGAAGAACTTTTGAATTTAAGGTCACCTGACCCAGAGCGCAGATTTGATTGGCTATAGGAGAAATTTTGCAAAGATGAATCCAGTGAGCTGGAAGGTTTTGTAATACTATCCAAATTCAAATCTGATTGGTTGGCATCAATGGAATAGCTCAAGGCAGCATTTAATTCAGTTGGATTGGATTTTGCTGAGTTAACAGAAGCACAACCTGATTGACTAAATTTAATTTGTTTTAAATGTGGACAAGCCCAAGTTGACAAATAGTCTAAATTAATCAGAGATTCCTCCCAAGTGGGAACATAAATCTGATTGTTAGTGGTTGCCACCTGAGAAGAATACACCATGACAAATTGCTTGTAAATTGTGTGGGCTGAATCCCCAAGAGAATTAAGAGATTTAGCTTGATCTGAGCAGATTTCTTGGCACACTGATGGAAGATAGTCCTATCCAGGGCCAAAAGAGGGGTGACTTTACACATAAAGTCTCAAAGGATGGCATCAAGCCCAACAATCAAAAGATCCAGGCCATCTGCAATATGTCACCGCCAACAGACAAGTCAGAGCTCTGTACATTCTTGGGAATGATTGCCTAGTCCAATACTTTATCCCCAACTGTGGCATCCTGACATCACCCCTATCTGCCATAACCAGGGCCAAGTCTAAGTTTGTATGGACCAATCAACAAGACCTCTGCTTCTGTTAACTAAAATAGAAGCTAACAACCCCCCATTCAACAGTACACTAAACAAAACAGAGATTACCAAATGGAGACAAACGCCTCTGAAGCCTCCCTCAGAGGCAAACTATGGATCAATAACACTAATGACAACTTCTTGCTTGTAGCATATGAGTTGTGCAAGTGGCAGAAGGTGAGTGCTGCTACCCCATCCACAATAAGGAACTGCTGGCAATTGTACACTGTCTTATTAAGTGGTGCTGCTACCTAAAGCAACAAGAAGAGTTCACTGCCCTAACTGATCACAAGTCCCTCAATTATTTAAAATCACAAGCCAATCTATCCAGGCAACAAACACAATGAATGGAACTACTCAAAAGAATTAATATGATTATCTAATATAAACCAGGATCTGCACTTGCTGTGGCAGACACACTCTCTTGCTTGTATGTCAGAGCCACAAGAGGTAAAAACAGCCTAGACCCAGACTGGCCCCTCCTGGTACTCCAAACCAATGACAAGGGCTTTCCCCTGGGCACTAAGACATCTCTAAAGAAACGGTCATCAAAAATGAACACCTCTTTCCAGACGTATACAGGACGCTCTGTTGCAAGATAACTGATGAAAGCACTATCCCATATATCCCTATGCACCAGTGAGTAGACACCATCCTACAATATCACAGGGACCTTGGATACACCAAGAGTCAAAACCTATACAAATTCCATAAACACAACTACCCTTCAAGGTGTGGGCCCTTGACAACGCCGGCCCCATGCCAGGGAAGCACAACAATAAGAAATACATCATCACTGCCATTGACTTTGCTACAAGATGGCCAGTAGCCCAAGCAGTAAAGGCGCACACTGGCAATTCCATACAATAATTAATAGGAAGAGAGATAGTCAGCAAGTTTGGAAAGCCAGAACTCCTGATAACCAATGGAGGGAAAGAATTGACCTCCAAAAACACCAACATATACTTGCTAAAAGTGGGGTCAAACATACTGTGACAACACCATACCACCCACAGGCCAATGGTTGTGTAGAGCAGCTTAATGGCAGCCTCATGCAAGCCTTAGCCAAACTCACCGCCAGGAGACCTGAAGACTGGTATAAGAAGCTATCAACTGCATTACTTGTGTTCCAAACCCAAGTGAACAGATCCACTGGAAAAAGCCCTTTTGTGTTGATATACAGCACATAGCCAAATATCATTCAAGAATTAACAGGACCCAAACAGGAAATTCCAAGTAAAGTCCCCCGCGTTCAGACCCTCAAGTTATAGAGGCCAACAGCAAGCAAACAGAAAAAGAAAATGAACATCTGCAAAAAACCTTTGTCCCCATCCAAGATAGACATGAAGTTGGGGACAAAGTTTGGGTTATGAACATTGATAGAAGCAAACTACAACCCAAGAAATTTGGTCCAGCAATCATTCTAAAGGTAAACAAAAATAACAATTACCTTCTGCAAGGACTCAGGAAGCGCAAACAAGACAAAACCCTGCACCATGATTGCCTGAGACCCTGCAAAGCAACGCAAAACCGCCCTGCCTGCCATAGAACAACAGTTAGTCCAGTATGGCGCCCAGGCTCCTGACAACCTCCCTGACAGCCTACCCCCAAAGGAGGCCAACTTTCAGTTAGGAGTGTAAAAAAAGCAGGATTAACCCACCAAAAAGGTCCTGAGCAAGTGGGTTTGTGACCCGCAATCCGATTACCCGGCCACTCAAAGCCAGACTAGGAAGTCAACTCAAATTTCCAAAACCAACAACATGAACAGATGATGATCCTTTACAGTGAGGACCTTGTTTTGGAGCTTGACTCATTACCAGGATCAAGCCATCCCCTTCTTCCATCCAACCGTGTGATCAACAATCATGTTCTTGTTACCCATTGATTCACCATGACTATATAATCACTATCTCACAATAAAGATTATTATCTAGCTTCTAAATATTTTCCCCCTTGTAACTCTGCTAAAATAGCACAGTTACAACACTTGTGTGAAAATATTGACTGGGAAGAGCCCCTTTGAGATTTTTTATGGCACTCAACCTAATATAATTCAAGTCCTCACAGGACCAAAGTTGAAAATGCCCAGCAGGTATCCCCTTGTTTAGCACCTCTAGTGATGCAAGCCAACAGTGATCAGTTGGAAAAAAAGAGAAACATTTACAAAAAGTTTGCTCCCATCCAAGATAGACACAAAGTTGGCAACAAGGAAAGGGTATTAGTAGACAAAAGCAAATTACAGCCTAAGAAAATGGGACCCAATATTATACTAAAGGTAAATGAAAACAATACTTACCTGGTACAAGTACTTGGCAAACACAAGCACAACAAAGTATTACACCATGACCAATTAAGACACTGTAAGACACAACAAAATCAACAAGTAACCTCCCTACCAACACCAAGCAACAGCTAGTTCAGTATAGTGCCAGGGCTCCTGACAACCTCCCTGACAACCTGCCCCCAAAGGAGGCCAACTTTCAGCTGGGAGTGTCAAAAAAAGCAGGATTAACCCACCAAAAAGGTTCTGACTAAGCAAGTTTGTGACTTGAAACCCAACCTTCCAGTGATCCAAAGCCAAACTAGGAAGTTGGCTAAAATTGCCAGATCCAACAACATGAACAGATGATGATCCCTTATGGTGGACACCTCAATTTGGAGCTTTATTCTAACCAGGATTGAGTCACCCCCTTCACCATACAACCATGAGACCAGCATAATTATGTTGCCAAATCCACAATTCACACTAACTATATAATCACCATCTCTCAATAAAGAATATACCTAGTTTTTTAAATATTTTCCCCTTGTAACTCTGCTAAAATAGCACAGTTACAACAACCTGCTTGTTGATAATGTCAAAATTATGTTGTTAGCTGAAATCATTATATGATAAAAGCAACCAAAAAATCACCAAAATAATTTAAACGTTATGTCTGGAATCATATTGTTATCACAAGTAAAGATTCAGTAGTCCCTAAATCCATTGCATGCAGATAAACAGTCTTCAAACTAATAAAAATGCCTCTTTTACCAAATTGTTTGGTTTTTGATTGGTTGCTAAAATGTTATTTCCTATTTTAGGTTTCAAATATTAAATATTTCACTTGAAATCATTATGCTTTATGTTTGATAATTTTTCTTCAAGGTGCTCTAATTTTGTTTCATTTAGTCCTTTTCATAGTGCCTCATCAGAATCCAGCATGATTATATTATATTTCTAAACAACCCTAATATATTTTTCTTGTTGCATCAAGTCATTTTCATGGTATTTTGAAATGAGCTGTTATTGTTTAATATCATTTAACATTTTTTGTGACTTTACCTGTTTATCTTGTACTGTAAATTCAGAACCTGAACTTAAAAATACAGGATTTTCAAATCCTTGGTCAAAATTTTGAATCACTTTTGCAGGATGGCCTTTGTTTAATTAAATTGATTTTTTTTGTATTTTTATTTGAATTTTTAAAAATGTGAGAACTCAGAGACTTTGCAAAGTTCAAGTCAAACTTCATATTTCCAATGGGCAAAGTGAATTAACTGGAATCCGATTTGAAGTGCTCAAATCTTTTAACCATTCTTGTTGTGAATGCTGCCATTCACCATGTTTTGATTTTCCCTTTGATGGGTTATTTTGAGGACAAATATCTCACTTTTGCTTTTCCCCTCAAAATTAGTCTGTTACCAAAATGGGAAAATAATCTTTTTGGTTTCCAGATCTCTTGCAACTCACTTGCCCTACTCATGCTTGAAGCAAGCAATTCTATTGTCCTGGTACTGTCTTGTGGTATCCCCAACCACTATATTCATTTTTGTATTCACCAATAAAAATTAAGTTCTATTCACATTTTTGTCTTTGTGTCTCCAAGTAATTTGGCGCCTCTCTTCAGCCACAACTAGTAGAGATTATTAATTCAGAGCCACAATGTAATTTCATAGCCTTCCCTGCCATTCTAATTAAGACTTAGTATAAATCCAATCCTAAGGTTAGAATTCCCCATTGTGTGTCTGTGTTGCACCTCAGAACATAACAAAAATGGTGCTCACTACAGGGGATGTAAGCTCCTTGGGTTTCCCTTTTACAACTACTTTTCAGGTCCTTTGCCTCCTCCTATAGAAGAGCCAACATCACCTGAAATCACCAGTCCTCCTATCAAGGAAGACATTACAGACACACACTATTGTCCCTACCATACTGAACCTTGGGAACAGTCCCTGGCTGGTGGCCTACCCCTTTGGTACCCCAGAATTAGAACAGGTCATGGAAGTAGCCCTTGGGTTATCCTGTGAAGGGGCCATCCCTTGCAACCAATTACAGTTTAGTTGAGCAGAATACTACAAATTGATTGTGGCTTTGCAATTTCCATAGCATCTCCTCTCAGCAGCTGGCTCCACTGAGCACTTACTATTGTCCTTTGTGTAGTCTGCCTTAGCCCATCATCAAATGGTGTTAGGGCTCCACATTCAGGAAATTTTGTCCCTACAAGCAGCTGTCACAAACCACTTGGATCAGTTTGCTGTGTACCAGCAATGGATCCACTCCCTGTTTTCTTTGGTATCTGACAATCAACACAACTCTGTCACCTCCCAAACCCACTTGTTTAATTCCATTGAGAAAATGAGCCTTTCATTGCTGAATACATTAGGGAGCATCTACATGAGTTCCACCAGCTATAACAGCCCTGGAAAACCCAAGTAGATTCTACCCTGGACTCCTATTTTACAAATTTTGAGCAGATTGTGCAATAGCTCAAAGAGTTCAGTGCTTACTCCTTCAATCAACTACAACAAGTGGCAGCCATTGCCTCTAAGGGCCTTTGCAAGCTCAGTGAAGAATTTGATCAAGAAAGGGTAGCCACTACTGCTGCCATTGCCAAACTTCAAGCTCAAGTGAATGAGTTGTCTACGCCCAAGCCAGATGTTCCTCCTTCTCTCCCATCTGACAACCTGATGGATAGAGGACATAGACTATTGGACGTCATTTAAGAGCTACAAGAATCCACCTACAGGCAAGAACGCCCTATCAAAGCACCACAGCCAGATACTCAGGTGCTTTCCTTGACAACTCAATTTGCTGAGCTACAGCAAGAGGTTTCTGCCCTACACGTAAAATTGTGACAACTGCTGCTATCTCAACTGGGATTATTGATGAAGATGGCTGCTGCCCTGGCCTGACAGGAGCCCCCCAAATTCACTGTGCTAGAGAGTTGATTGCTCTAGATAATGAGGTAGACTCTTGATACAGGACCACTCCAAACTTGATGAAGACATGCAGGAAATGAGTGAGTTAATCAATTTGGTAAACAACAAGTTTGCCCCTTACCTCTCAGTGGGTCTTTTTCTGACCTCCCAACTGGCCAAGCTTCCCCTGTAGTAACAACACAGGGTCAACCCCTTGACGTGAATGAGCAACAGACTACCTTAGCCAATAATATGGGTGCCTTCACTGCTGAGACCTTGACTACTCTTGAAGAGAATGTTTGTCATCTGTGGGCCAGGCAGCCCCCCTCTGAATCTGAAGCAGAATTCCCTGCATAAACATACTCAATAGCAACAATGGTAGTCCAACTCCCAAAGCACATTTCAAACCTACCTTTAAGCAAGTCTTTGACCCCAAAACATCTACTATTGCAGCTTTCCTGACTATCTACTAAAAACTGCCATGAGAAGAGCCTCTGATAAGGTTAATTAGGAACACATTCTAACCTGCCTACACCCAATCTGTCAAGAGGTGGTAGTGCCAGAACTGCCCACCATTGAGACTTGGGAAAAAATAAAACATCTTCTGATCAATCAGTTTGGTATCACCTTAGTTTGGAGGTGAAAAAGGACGCCTTTATGTACATTGCCTTTAAACTTAATGAGAATATGGCCTAATTTTCAGATATATTATACATGGAAGGACATCAATTAATAACTAGCAGATAACTGAAAGCGCATGAAGCTTACATGGCTTGAGCTCAAGCCCTCAAAGTTATCCAGCTTCTGTTTCTGCACTTTAAGACTCACAAGGCCAGGCTTTTCTCTATGAAGAGCATAAAGATGCTGTAACAGGATATGCACTTTATCCATTCTGGGGCAGTTGTTCAAGAGAATTGTGCTGCCTCTACCTCTGGTTTGTCTTCACGTGGGCCGCATGTCCTTACCATGAACTTGAAGAATCCTCCTTGACAACAGGGATGCCATAACTGTGGACAAATAGGTCACCATTCACAGGTCTGCACTAACCCTCAAGTTGAAGAAGCTGATCCCAAGGAATAGACAGGAAAAGAACAGTCAACCTAGAGGTGGAGACACTCTCGGTTGACAATTCTTCCCAGTCTCCTTCAATTCCCCCCTTCATTGCTAACTCTGAGCCTGCTAACACTGAGGCTCCTCCCATTCTGCTGCTATTACACAATATATCTGATGGCTCTGACATGGATAATTCTGATATAGAAGATCCCAACGCCTATGGGTATCCTGTCCTGGCTATCCCTGAAACTATTGCAGCTCCTTATAAGCAATGTTCTGGGAAAACTACAACTACCGCCAAGCCTCTGCCTGAAGCCAAGGAAGCTATCTCTTGCCCTTACCTCACTCAAGCCAAGAGATCTCCTGTGCTTGTTGAATCTTCCAAAGAAGCTAAGGCCGCTGATGCTGTGTTCAAAAATGTCTCCATCTTGCTCCCTCTCCAGACAGTCTATAAAAAGTTCCCAGGCCTAAGATGCATGATTGAAAAGTGGGACAAAGAACTATCAGAAGCCCAAGAAATTCTGGCTGTCCTCCCTCCCTTTGGTTGTACTACCACTTGTGTGGAAATATCCATCCAAAAGATGAAAATTAAGGCTGTCTTAGACACAGGGTCTCCTGTTAATGTTGTCTCCTCAAAGCTTGTCAAGAAGCTCAAACTTGCCCCAAACTTAACTATCACCAGTTGTATAGCATAGCTGGGCTATCCATGACTTGTGCTATAGGAGCTTATTCTGCTATTCCCATGCAGTTTGGCAAGCTACTCTTGGCTGCGCCTGCTGTGTTCTTGGAGAATGAGAGTTATGATCTCTTAGTTGGTACTCAATTTTTTAGAGAATACAATGGGATCATCAACTTAAAGTATGACTACCTCTCTATCTTAGGGTACAAGGTCCCTTTGATCTTTGAAGAGCCAATTAAGGTTCCCAGGAAGAGCCTCAAGACATGTGCCTTGGAATATCCCACTGGTGTTTTCACTTTAAAATACTGTACCCATTCCTCCAACATGAAGTGCTCTCCTATGGCTTGTCCTGTGTCTGAAGGAATTCCTCTCTTGGCCACTTCTGCTGTGACTATTTCTCCTGGGTCTCAGGCTATCCTAGACTTCCAAATATTGTATGAGCTGCCCAAGCGTACATTCCTGGAGTTGTACTCACCTCCCTTGCTAGGACGCAATGAGCCCTATCTCTGTCCAGGAATCTTGGGTATCTCTCATAAAGACCCTTTTCAACTGCTGGTTGCCAACTTGACTGCTCTCCCCATACATGTGTCTAGGGGGCAGGTTGTTGGTTATGTCAGGCTATTGAATTCTCTTGACGCCCTATCACTACATCCCTTTGGTAGGTTTCAGGACTTTAACTTACCTGAGGATGAGCCGCAAGTCCTATCATTGTTCATTGCTCAAGACTTCCTGCAACTATCTCTGGTTCAACAGAAAGAGGTTCTTGACTTACTGGATCATTTTTCAGATAATTTTGCTAAGGATAGCACTGATTACGGTTTAGCCAAAGTCATCATTCACCAGATTGATACTGGTGATGCTCCCCCCTTTTGCGCTAAACCCTATTGCCGCAGTTGTGTAGAGGATGCTCAGATGCCTAAAGAGCTCAAACAACTTTTGGACACTGGGCTGCTTGCTCCTTCCCAAATTCCATGGGCCTCCCCCTTGCTAATATTGAAAAAAAGGATGGAGGTCATTGTATTGTGATGGATTACCGACGCTTGAATTCCTTAACCAAGAAGGATTCCTACCCCTTACCACGCATTGATGATGCTCTTTGCCGCCTTGGGGGCTCCAAGTTCTTCTCTGTCATGGATCTGGCTTCTGGTTACTGGCAAGTTGACCTCTCCCCTGAGGATAGACAGAAGGCTGCGCTCATTACTTCTGAAGTATTGTTTGAGCCTACACAAATGCCGCAAGGGCTCTGCAATGCTCCAGCTACTTTTCAAAGAGCCATGGACTCCATCCTCCGTGATTTGAAGCTCTTGTGTTTGTTAGTATACTTAGATGATATAACTGTCTTCAGTGCAACCTTTACAACCACCTGGCCTATCTTAAGGAAGTGTTCATAAAGATTTGTGAAGCTGGGCTTAAGTTAAAGCCATCTAAGTGCGCCTTCTTCAAGGAATGCCTTGAATTCTTAGGGCATGAGGTGACTCAGACAGGAATTTTCCCCATGACTAAGAAAGTTGAGGCCATTGACAAAATACTTCCGCCCACCAACCTGCAAGAGGTCCAAGTCTTTTTGGATATGATGGGATACTATAGACAATTCATCCCCAATTTTGCTGACACTAGCAAGCCCTTGGCCAAGCTGCTGTGTAACATCCCTTTTGAATGGACTGCCAGCCAACAACAAGCCTTTGAGACCCTCAAACAAAAACTCAAAGAGGCTCCCATCCTAGTATATCCTGACTTCAATAAGGAATTTATCATATATACTGATGCTAGTGACCTGGCTATTGGGGCTTTTTTGGCTCAATTGGATGATGAAGGTGTGGATCACCCTGTAGCTTACACCTCTTGTGTCCTGAATAAGCATGAGAAAAAATACAGTGTGACCAAGAAGGAGTGCCTTGCTGTGCTGCATGCCATCAAGCAGTTCTGCCATTACGTGTATGGCACCCATTTCACTGTAGTTACTGACCATGCTTTGCTCAAATGGCTGCAGCAACTCAAGGAACCAGAAAAACAACTAGCTAGATGGGCTCTCCTTCTGCAAGGATATGACTTCACTGTACTGCACTACCCCAGGATTTAACATCAGAATGCTGATGGACTGTCAAAAATGCCCATCCTTGCTCTACACCCTGCTGAGGCTGACAGGCTGTATGAACTAATTGGATATCCTTCTTCATGGGAGAAAAAGACAGAAGAAGTTCAAGTTGCCCTTTCTAAGTTATCTGAAGACACCCTCATTTGTGACAATCAGCTTTTCAATGAAGTACAAGACCACTAATTGCCCTATGTAAGGACTAGGCTTTGCCTTTTGTTGGTGCTTCAAGCTCATAAAGAGACCGGACACGGAGGCGTTGCCAAGACCCATGCCTGGCTCCAGAAGAATTACTTTGGGAAAATCTTTGCTTGCTGATCCCATATGTTATTGCTAGTTGCCACAATTTCCAACTCCAACAACCTGAAGCCACTGCTCATGAGTTCAAACTAGTCCCCCCTCAACACGTGTTTCATACTGTCAGTATTAACGCTGTAGGGCCTCTCCCTTGCTCCTGATCTGGTTGCCGCTTTATCCTAATTGCCGTTGATCATTTTAGCAAATGGGTAGGAGCTCGCCCTACTAAAGACATCACTGCCAAGACAACCGCCGCCTTTCTGCTGCAAGATGTATTCTTCTGCCATGGTTGCCCTCAAGTGTTGTTGTCTGAAAATGGGAATAATGTTGCAACCGAGTTTCCAGCCTTGCCTGCTAACGTATCTTACAATACACAGGGGGCTCTTGACAAGCTACCCTTGACGTTTCTAACGTTATGGATTAATCTGATGGCAATATCAAATGGCGGGTACTTCATCCTAAAAGAAGCGCTACTAATTCAACTTGCTGATCCCCGCACAAGTTATTCCTTGGCTTCAAACCTTGCATGGAACTTCCCACCATGCAACCCCCTTGTGGCCTTGTGGCTTTCCCCATATAGTATATTAACCACTATATTCTATAATAAACAATACCTTGTTCTTATTATTCTGTCCTTTCTATTGGACTGTTATATTTCCCAATTCCAAATACTGAATCCTCATTGGTTCAGTTACAACAGTGGTAGCAGCGGTAGGTTTACAACCTACCTAAAACAAAATTCTCCCCAAGAAAGGACAGAGTACAGGCTGTATGGCTACTCCCCAACAAAAGACTTTCCTGCCAATCCCCAAGGGGACATCCCCAACAGGTATGTCATCTATCAAGACCAGCTAGTTCTCACCAGCGTGTACAATTGGCTCTGCCTTGGGCAGCGTGACGCCAGCGTCACCCTGCCCCAGTCAGATCTGTCCCAGCACATGCTCAACCTTCAGCTAGAATCCTTTGCTGGTGGTGTAGAGGGGGACAACATTGTCAGTTGGCTTTAATCTACTCAAGCCTGCCTTTGCATCTGTCAGATTCCTGAGCCCATGTGGGTTGCCACTGCGTCTGGCCGCCTCACGGGGCCCGTTGCTGTGTGGTTCACCAACTGGGCCAGCCAGGAACTTGACGTTACCTGGGCAGCATTCCAAGACACCACCAAGTCCCGCTATAGCAAAACCTTCTCCCCCATTGTTGGGGGAACTCCTCTTCTAGCAATCAAACAAACTGGTTCCGTTCCTGAGTACCTTGACGCCTGGCAACAAGCTCTTGCTGCTGCCCCCAAAGCCATGACCAACAGAAATGAAATGCTACTCACTCTCATCATCAATGGGTTAAAACCCCATATCTGTAAGTGGGTCCCCGTAGGTTGCTGCACTTCCATTGACAACTGCTATAAGGCCATTGTGGAGGCTAACAACTAGGCCTCAATGGGCTTCTGCCATACCAGTGACGCCCCGTCCCAACCATGTACCACACCTGGCAATGGCCACAATCAAGTAGGCCGCCGCCAGCCCTGTCAGCAGGATAATGGGACTAAACGCCCCCGCAAGGGGGGAGCTTCAGCTAGCGCAGATCAAGGATCAGGGAAAAGCCTGGGGATTGTAGCAACAAGAGGCCTTGCAACCCCACCTGACCCATCCTCTCAAGCCCTGCTTGCAAAAAATCCCTGTGACTACAACATTCACGAGGTCAAAACCCTGGACGTCTTTCAGGTTCACAGTGACAACCTCATATTGCAAGCAAGCCACTCCTCAAATAAAGTAACACACTTGTCCTATCCCTTCTGTTTCCGTGGGAACACCCACAAATTACTGGTAGATACCGGGGCCAACCACACTATGGTGGACCAGGCGTTTTCCAACTCTCAGCAATTAGACCAAGTGCCCAGCAGGTTCAAAGCAGTAGGGGTAGCTGACTCCCGCAGAGTTGCCATCACCCACAAGACGGTACCCTTCTCTGTGAGAATAGGGAACGCCCAGGTTAAGCTCTCTGGGCCCATCATGGCAGGGCTCAGCCACAACGTAATTTCTGGAATCAACTGGCTTTGGCACAACCATCCCTACATTGATTGGGATACTTCTGTCATCACCCTCAATAGAAATGGGGTGGGATTCCAGATCTACCCTGTAGAAATGATCAAGTAACTCCACAATACTGTGTTTGTCAGAATAACAGAGACAGGCTTGTACGCTTTCAAGGGGGGGGAACTAGACTTTAACCAATGCTCAGTTGAATTTATCTGCGCTGAACCATCTGCGGTCCCTCCCTTGACCTCCTCACCTCCACCAGCTCTTGCTGTACTCCTTGAGGAGTACAAGGATGTATTCAGTGAGACACTTGAACAACTACCTCCTCCCTGGGAGATCCAGCACGTTGTACAACTTCAAGGGTTGTTATCTAAAGCACAACCATTATATTGTCTTACACCAAAGGAAGATGAAACCCTCCTCCATCACCTCATGGACGCGCTTGATAAGGGCTTCATTTGCCCCTCGCTCTCTCCATACAGGGTAGCAGTCTTCTTTGTAGCTAAGAAGGACAGGTCCCTTTGCCTGGTCACAGACTACCGGACCTAAATGAAGTGACAGTTAAGAACAAGTACCCCCTGCCGCTGATTGAAAACCTGTTTGATACACTTGCAGGTGTGAAGGTCTTTAGCAAGATTGATCTCACCACAGGGTACAACCAGGTCTGCATTGCACCAGGGGACGAGGCAAAAACTGCCTTCTGCACGCGCTACGGGTTGTTTGAGTGTCGTGTCATGAACTTTGGAATGACCAACGCTCCCTCCACCTTTGCCATGTTGATTAAAAAAGTCTTTGAGGAACTGATTGGAAAGTGTGTGGTTGTGTACCTTGACAAAATTATTGTCTTCAGTCAGGATCAAATCACACACCTCCAACACCTCCGTGCTGTCCTTGACACCCTTCAGAAAAACCAGCTAAAAGCTAAACCCTCCAAATGCAAGTTTCTCAAGTTAGAGCTGTTATTCCTTGGGCACACCATCTCTGCCCAAGGGATAAAGCCCAACCCTGCCAAAATCAAGGCAATTACCAGCATGCCACCCCCCCACTGATGTGGGCCAGGTGCAGACATTCCTAGGCATGGTTGCCTACGTACGCAAGTTCATTCCCAATTGTAGGGAACTAATTGCACCTCTCACTGAGCTCCTCAATACCAAATAGCGCTTCCATAAGACCCCTGTCAGAGATCAAGCCTTTGAGACGTTGAAGCAAAGGCTCACAATAGCACCAGTACTGCAGTTCCCCAATCAAAACCGACAGTACAAACTCAAGACTGATGCCTCTGACAGGGCCATAGGGGGTGTGCTAAGGGTAGAAACTGACAATGGCGTCTTCCTCCCCGTGGCATACAAGTCCAGGAAGCTTACTGACTTGGAACAACGTTACCCCATTCATGATAAAGAATTGGCAGCCATTGTACACTGTGTTGAGAAGTGGCGCTGTTACCTAGAAGGTGCTACCTTCCCACCCCGCTTCTGACAGACCACAAGTTGCTCCAGTACTTCAACATGCAGTCCCACTTGACATGCCACCAAGCAGGATGGGTTGAGCATCTATCCCCTTACCAGTTGCGCATCAAGTACAAGCCTGGAAAGGAGCTTGTCACAGCTGACACCCTTTCACAACTCTATGTAGCGTCCATCACTGGGGATGATGGCTTGAACCCAGATTGGCCCATGCTCTACCTCTGCCCTGAGGCAACTTGCTACAAGGCCTTAAATTGGTAACCATCTCCAAGTTGAAGGACAACAAAAGTCAGTTCACCACTGATGCTGGTAACATCTGCCATCAGGCAGAGATAGGTGAGAAGACGCCTTACATTCCCACCATGCAACAAGGTGACACAATATTGACTACCACCAAACCCTGGGTCATATCAGAGGATGTAACCTCTTTGAGATTATGAAACAGAAGGTTTGGTGGCCGTGCATGCATCATGACATCTTGGACCTCCTCAAAATGTGTGTGTTGTGCAAAAAGAACACGTCCAAACCTGCACCCCCAAGTCTGTCCTGCCCATCAAGGCCATGGAACCCTTTGAGCAGTGGGCCCTCAATATTGTGGGACCACTCCCCAAGGACATTCTGGGAAAGAAGTACATTATCACTGTCATCAACTACTTCACTTTCTGGCCAGTGGCTTGGGAGACAACCAACCACACTGCCACCACCCGCTTTATTGGCAAGGAAATTGTGGCTTGCTTTAGGCAACCCAAACCTCTTATCACAGATGGTGGCCCCAAACTCATTGGGCATGTCATGAAGGCATACTGCGCCAAGAACGCACTCCAACATATAGTTACAACCCCCTATCATCCTTAAGCCAATGGACGTGTGGAACGGTTAAATGGCTTGCTGGTTCAGCTGATTGTCAAGCTCTCATCAGAGCACCCCAACACCGCATGGACTGAACACCTGCCCTCTGCTCTACTTATCCTGTGAGCAAGAATCAACAGGGGCACTGGGTTTAGCCTAGCACCCTGGCTTTTAGAACACCTGATAGTCTGACAGGGGTTGAACAGGTAAAACTACAGTCCAAGGTTCCCAACAAGCCTCCCCTAGTAACAACTCCATCCCTGGACCAACGGTGTGCCAAAACCTGGGAAATCAAACACAAGCGGATCGCAGGAGGGACAAAGCACCTCAAAGCTAGTTACACTGTAGGTGACCCCGTCTACACCCTCAATCCCAATTCTGCCAAGTTGGAACTCAACCACCTAGGGCCTTTCAAGATAGCTGCAGTCTATGACAATCACAATTATCAACTTGAAGATGCCCAAGGAAACACCAAGAAGCTTCACCATGATTGCTTGCGCCCCTGCCACACCATCCCCACACAAAAGTTGTTTGTGTGGACCTTCCCAGACCTTCAGCAGACTCCGGTCTTAGTGTCTGACTTCAAGTAGGGGGCAAGGGGGGTGTTGCAACTGAGTTTCCAGCCTCGCCTGCTAACGTATCTTACGGTACACAGGGGGTGCTTGACGAGCCACCCCTTGACGTGTCTAACGCTATAGATTAATCTGATGGCAATATCAAATGGCGGGTACTTCATCCTAATTAGGAGTGCTACCAATTTTACTTGCTGATCCCTGCACAAGTTATTCCTTGGCTCTAAACCTTACATGGAACTCCCCACCATGCCACCCCCTTGTGGCCTTGTGGCTTTCCCCATATAGTATATTAACCACTATATTCACAATAAACAATACCTTGTTCTTATTATTCTGTCCTTTCTATTGGACTGTTGTCTTCCCCAATTCCAAATACTGAATCCTCATTGGTTCAGTTGCAACACTAACTTCAACGCCAAGCTGGTAACTTCTGTTGTTAAAGCCTTGGGGTCTCATGAGTCTTTCTCTGTCCCCTATAATCCTTCCACCAATGGGGCAGTTGAGCGTGCAAATTTAACTCTGGTTTCTATCATAAGGAAACTCACCTATTCTGATGCTGCCAACTGGGATCTATACTTACCTGCTGCTCTCTTTGCCTATCACCTTAGCAAATATTGTATCACCGTTAATCCCCTTTTGCTATGCTGTATGGTTGTGAAGCCACTACCCCATTGCTCTTGGGGGCCCCCTGCTCTCCTCTGATAAGGCTATGAATCCTGATGAGCATATCAAGGATCTAGTCAATCAATTCATTGATATCCAGGCCTCTGCTTACACGTCTGCCTATAAGACCAAGCTACTAGAGCTCTCCCCTGACAATGCTGGGAGATCTCCTCTGCCTGAGTTCAAGATTGGAGACCATGTTCTCTACTATCAACATATAGTGGGAGGACAAGCTCATAAGCTAGACTCATTAAGAAAAGGGCCCTTGGAAGTGACCTTCAAGCAGGGGTCAGAGTATACTGTAAAACTCCTCTCTAGTGGTTGACCTTTTGCTTTTGTACATGCCAAGTTCCTCCGCAAGTATCACCCCCCTAAGGCTAATCTAGAGGGGGCAATGTTGTGAATGTTGCCATTCACCATGTTTTGATTTTGCCTTTGGTGGGCCATTTCAAAGACAAATCTCTTGCTTTTGCTTTTGCCTCTCAAAATGAGTCTGGCTCCAAATTACAAAATTCAATTGTTCAGTTTCCTGATTCTGCGCAACCCACTTGCCCCACTCATGCTGGTGGTAAGTGATCCTACTGTCTATATAATGTTTTGTGGTGAAGCTACACAGTATATATTCCATTTCACTTTTACCAATAAAAATTAAGTTCTATTCACATTTTTGTCTTTGTGTCTTCACATACTTTTGCACCTCTCTAGCCACGTCTAGCAGATATTATTCATTCAGGGCCACAAGGTAATCACATAGCTTTCCCTGCCATTCTAACCAAGACTTAGTACAAATCCAATCCTAAGGTTAGGATTTCCCGTTGTGACTCTGTGTTGTGCCTCAGATCACAACAAGCCATGACCAAATTGGGCCCTGGCTTATATTAAATGTTCATTTTGAATCTCTCCAGGAACTTCATTCAGTGCGCTTGGCGCCTGGACAAGTTGGCCTGGGTTTTGAAGTGAATGAGGGACTTATGGTCAGTTAGGGTAGTGAATTCTTCCTGGCGCTCCAGGTAAAAGCGCCATTTTACAAGGCAATAGACAATGGCCAGCAGCTCCTTATTGTGGATTGAGTAGCAACACTTGCCACCAGTTAACTTGCGGGACTCATAGGCCATGGGAAGGAATTCACTTTTATCTATTTTGATTCTAAATACACCTCCAATGGAAGTTTCTTATGTGTTGGTTTCCATCTGATAGTCCTCATCTTGTTTGGGGTATTATAAGATAGGGACAGACATCAATTTCTCCTCAAGGTGGCAAAAACAAAAGTTTCATTGTGAAGTCCATACAAACTTGGATTTGATCTCTGTTATTTTTACGGTAGAAAACCAAATGGAAGGGATAGTACGCTCTTGGAAAACCAGAAACCAGCAAAGAACTCAGCCAAGCCCTTGAAAGAAATAGACAACTTAAATGCCGTCATAGACAAAAAATGGGTCAAAGCTGGGGTTGCCCAAATAGTCCTGGAAAATCTGGATCTGCCTTATTTTTCCCCAAATAATTATGACAAGAAAATTATATGTTATACATTATTTGGGACACCAGCGCTTGACCCGCTGATTGCTGGAATTTTTTGAATTATGACGCCATTGATTCAAATTCCAATGCAGGACCTCCAACTGCTATAAATATTCTTATCAGCCAATCAGATGTCATGGATTCCCCTCCTGCCCCATCCTAAACTCCTTTAAAGTTTTCCCAATTCCCCTCTAGAAACTTGTTTCTAGATAGCTATATTTCCCTGAAGAATAAAAAATTAAGTCTCCAAAACCTCTCATGTTAGAGTATCTTGGCCTTTTGGCCCCCGTGGTTGATAGTATGTTGGCTTCCCTCTTCCAGTTTTCTGCAGACTCCTTGACCACAGCCTGGCCCGCTTTGTACCTTTTGGTTCCTCTGGCTTTGTCCTCCAATTTACCTCTTCAGTTAATGTTCTTGATTTTGGTCCTAATGTTGGCCATTTGCTATACTCAAAAAGGCACAAAATTAGTAACCCCCTCTCATCAATTTGGTTTAGTGTTGTTAAAGCAACTAAAAATTTGTTTATTTTATCCATATTGCTTTTCATTGCATCTTACAGCCCACCATTTAACCCTTACAGTTATTTCAGATAGGGGATCTGTCAGGATGCTGCAGTTGGGTATAAACCGTCGGACATAGGCAATTGTCCCTAGGAAAGTGTGGAGCTTGGCCTTGTCCTTGGGCAGCAGCATCTTGCAGATTGCTTGGATCTTTTGGTTGTCAGTTTTAATGCCTTCTTTTGAGACCACATGACCAATGAATGGCAGCTGTTTGCAGTATAAAAGGCACTAAGATGGCTTGGCAAGCAGTTTGTTTTGTGACAAGGTTGCAAAGACTGCCTCTAAGTCCCTGTGGTGCTGTTTCACTGAGGGGCTGTACACAATTATGTCATCTAAGTATACCAGTGCATGCTTGCCAATGTGGGGCGCAAAGACCTTGTTCATGAAAGTAATAAAGATTGAAAGTGCATTTGTCATCCCAAAGTTGAGCACAACAGGCTTGTAAGAACCATACTTGGTACAAAAGACTGTTTTGGGTATGTCTTCCTCTTTGATGCAGATTTGGTAGTAGCCTGCTGTCCTGCCCAAGGCATCAAAGAGATTTTCAATGAGTGGGAGTGGGTAACAATTCTTTATGGTAACTTTGTTAAGTGCTTGATAGTCAGTAACAAGCCTAATGGGTCCATAATTTTTTACCACAAAGAGCCTGGTGGCACCAAAAGGAGATTGTGAGGGGCAGATAAGTCCTTTTTCCAATGCTTCCTTGAGGTGCGCGTGCAGTGTGTCATCTTTATTTGGTATGAGGCAATATATGGGTTGAGCTTTAGTTACTTCTCCTTGAGCTGGATAGTGTGCTTTATGTGTTTCTCTGGGAGTAAGCCTTGTAGCATTTCCTTGAAGATTTCTGGATGATGGGCTACAATTTCCTGACTCAGGGGACAGTTACCTTGTGCTTTCCTGGTCCTTGCCCAACCCATACCCTACAGCTTGAAGAGTTATCTCCTTTTGTAGAGAGTAATTTTGTAACTGTGCTGTTTTAGCAGAGTTACAAGGGGAAAATATTTAGAAACTAGGTAATAATCTTTATTGAGAGATAGGAATTATATAGTAATTATGAATCAAGGATAACAGGAACATGATTATGTTGATCACACGGTTAGATGGAAGAAGGGGGTGGCTTGATCCCGGAAATGAGTCAAGCGCCAAAACAATTTATCCACCGTAAGGAATCATCATTTGTTTGTGTTATTGGATTTGGCAATTTGAGTTGACTTCCTAGTCTGGCTTCAAGTGGCCGGGTAATTGGATTGCAGGTCACAAACCTGCTTGCTAAGAACCTTGCTGGCAGGTTGATCCTGCTGTTTTGACAGTAATGGACCTTTTTTCAATGCCTCAGCTGTATTCTTCTCTATAAAGAGGGTCCCTTGCATCCACAGAGTCAGGGTAGATCTGGTGGTTAACCCCTTCACGCTTGATGGTTAATACAGAGGTGACCCAATCCACATGGGGTTGTTCTTTTGTAGCCAGTCTAGGCCAAGTCTGACATCAAATCTGGAAAAGTTTATGACAGGTCCTTGGATGGTGGAGTGTAGACTCTCTAGTGCAATGGAGAAGAGGGAAGTCTCACAATCACAGCAATGCAATGTTCATCAGCTAAAACCACGTTTTTAATCCCCAAAGGATTAGTGGCTAGCTTGAAACTCTCCACAAAGTCACTATTGACAAGTGTGTGATCTGTGTCACAGTAGATTCCATAATGCCAGGAATTATCCGCCAAAGTAAGAAAGCTTGAAAAGCCAGAAACCCCTTAACAAAATTAACTTATTTGATGGATTTAAATCAAACAGTTGATCAGAATGGGTTACAGCTGCTCCGGTCTGCCAGTTGTATTTGATTCCCCCTTGTAAACTGACAATGATAAATCAACGTAATATGAGAGTCACCAGATATGATCTTATTTATCAGCACGGTCATCAGAAGTTGGTCACACAAGGGTTCTTTGCAAACTGGACTAGGTACTCACTTGACAATGCAGAAGTGATAGGAGCCAAGGATCCAGGTGGTATTGCTTAGTTAAATTTTGATATATATTGAATCATTCTTACTGTTTCAACTCTTAAGAGTTGAGTCCTCCCAAAATTTTACTCAATAAAAATCAAATATCCTCCAGTCTAACTTTATTTTGAAATGCATCCTGTAGTTGGCCTGTTGCACTACATTCCCTACAATTTAATTCTTAGCCAATAATTACAGGAAGATGGGGCCCTGCAGTTGGAACTTTGTTGTTGCCTCCACCCAATGTTAATCTGATGCCCGCAAATCTAGGAGTTTTCCCCACCGTATCCAAAGCTGAGACATTTGTAACATCTCAATGTCCTGAATTCTACACTGAAGACTCATTGATTCTCTCTCAGGTTATTTACCTTGGGCTCCTTTAGTTAGGGTTAATCATTTTGCTTAACCCTAGTGTATCTTTTGGAAATTTCACCAAACAGTATCTGAAGCTTTGTTGGTGGTTAATCATTGACTCTATTTGGATTTGGGTGGTGTTTCCCCACCACCTAAAGACAGCTTCTTACCATCTGACAGTTTCCATCACAATTTGCACCTGAGTCCAGGAGCACTAGGCTGGTGTAACTACAAAAGTAGAAATGATAGGATGTCAGTTTATTGGAATGTCTGGCAATGATGTAGAGCACTGGGTCTCTCAAGGGGACCTGGATCATTGGGCGCTGGTCCATTTCTTTGGGTTGGTATTCATTGTTGGGCAATGCAGGAGCTTGACAGGGAGAGCTTGGCTTGCTTATTGCTCTTAAATGGCTTTTTTCCTTGTTCTGGTTGTCCTGGGTAGTAGTGACTCTAAAGTGAGTATGTTTTGATTGCCCATTGTTTCTGTTACTGTGGTCATTCAAACCTGAGGGTTTATTGCCTTTACTGTTGTTGTTGTTAGGCGGAGAGCAACTGAAGTGTCCTGGCGGATGAGAGTCCTTAGATCTTTCTCTCTTCCTAGTCTGGGCCTTATGGAGGGCTTTGGATGTCTGTTCTGCTTTCTCTGCCTTGTGGTAAAGGCTTTGCAGATTGGTTACTTGATCCAGGTTGACATGTCTCATCACGTGCAACTTGAGTGTGTTATAGTATATGAGATGTGTAGTTGGGTTGTCAAATGCCATGTCTGAGGGTGCTCACAGGTGGAGCTACTCATATGTGCAGGTGAGTTCTTTTACTGTGTCATTCTGGGTCAGATTCTTTACTTGGTGTATGATCATGAAGGTGGTATCCTTCATCACAAATCTTGCCAAGAAGTCCTGCTTAAAGGTGTCCCAATCTTTCTTGGTGTGATTTTAATGTCACTTGTTGCACCAGATACCCGCAGCATGCATAAGGCAGATGGATATCTCTGTAATCCAGAAACATTATGGCATTTCATTTGTACCAACTTTTTCTGGGCAGATTGTATCCATGCTGTAGTGTTATTGTCATTGTATCCAGCAAATGATTCCAAGACAGAGCTAAAAAGTTGTTGGGCTACATGGGCTAGCATGATACTTTCATCTGTCACTTGAGGGATGGTGTTAGGAGCTTGGAAAAACCCTTGCACATGTTCTGGTATATTACAAACCATTCTGATATTTTGGCACCTGCCGTGTAGAGTGTCCAGTCTATGGGGAGGCCAGACATGATTTTTTTGTATATTTGTTGACTGCGGCAAGTACAGGAAACAAGCAGAATTTTGAAGGAAAAATTAGGATGGAGAACTTACCTGTGCTACCAATGTTGCAACTGTTCTGTTTTAGCAGAGTTACAAGGGGAAAATATTTGAAGACTAGATAATTATCTTTATTTGGAGATAGTAATTATATAGTTTTGCTGAATCATTATAAGAGAACATGATTGTGTTGATCACTCAGTTGGATGATGAAGGGGGTGTCTTGATCCTGGTAATGAGTCAAGCACTAAATCAAGTCATCCACTGTATGAGATCATCATTTGTTCATGTTGCTAATTCTGGGAATTCAAGTCAACTTCCTTGTTTGGCTACAGGTCACTGGGAAGCCAGATTGCAGGACACAAACCCGTTTAGCCAGAATCTTGTTGGCAGGTTGACCCTGCTGTTTTGAAACAATTCACAATTAGGAGCTAAATGCAAATGATACACTGCTTGGCAAAGTGGTGCTGTTACCTTGAAAACATAAAGAGTTCACAGCCCTCACCAATCAAAAATAGTTCATCTACTTTAAAACACAGGGAACTCTTTCCCACAGACAGGCCAGATGGATGGTATTTCTCAAAAGGTTCAACATGGAAATCAAGTATTAGCCAGGGCCAAAATGGGAAACCACATATGCATTATCACAGCTCTATGCCAGGTCATAAGGGGACAGGAAGGACTCAATCCTGATTGGTCCCTCCTTGCGTTGCATACAAAGGACAAAGGATCCCCTGGGCACCAACAAAATTACCCGCAACTCTGTCATAAAGAATGAACACTTGTTTGCAGACATCTTAGGAACACTTCACCAAAAAATGTCAGGTGGAGTAACTATCCTATATATACCCACACACCAAAGAGTAGACCCCATCTAACGCCAGACAGAGACCTCAGAAATGCCAAAAGCAGGGATTTTTACGGGTTTCTAAAGTATAAAGTATAGCAGCCTACCCTTCTCAGATGTCAGGGCCCAGAATGGGCCAGACAAAACCCTATGCTGCATAGGTTCAACGCCTGCAATGGAGCAATTGCACGACCAAATGATTGCATTATTGATCACACAGATTAATCCAAAAGAAACTTTAATTTCAAGTGGAGAATCAAACCCTGGTCAATGCCAAGCCTGGGGACAATTGAAAACCGTCCCAAAGCCAAGTGGAAAAGATTTTAATTGGCCCAAACCCTCTGAAACCCAGAATTGGGGACTTGGGTTGCCAAATGGCCCAAAATTCCCCTGCAATCTTCCTCAGGAAAAGAATAATGAAAGGATCCATATAAATGACAAATAAGAAGTCACCAATGAAACCCAATTTGAGAATAATTCATTGACAACCAATAAGGAGCTGCCAGTAAGTCTAATTGCAGTTTCCCAGCAGGATATAGCTGGGAATACTGGCATCCCCTCTCACTGTTGACATCTTCAAATTAAACAATTTCATGCTCAGGATTCATTATTTTCTTTCAAGAACTATCTACTTTTGCACCAACATAACTATTCTGTTTGCATTTATTCATAACTCCACTACGCTTTGCCACTCACATATCTGCTCCCTCCTGGTCACCAAGAGTGACCATTTTGCCCTCCATGCTGGAGATTCCTCCTACTCCTCCCTGCCAACTGTGCCTCCTGCCCAGGACTTCAGTTAGTTGGGTTTCGTCTATATCACAGTATTGGGTCTGGCCAATCAGGCCGTGCCCCGTACTGGGAGTTGGCGTTCACTAGCTACTGCAATCAACTACCTGGTCATAATTGCGCCTATTGTGTACTTGGCCTTCCAGGCCCGGCCCGCCTCCCCTGTGGGAGTCCAGCCAGACTCTGATATGGGCCATGACATCAGAGATATCTATAAAGTGCTTACACAATGCAAGGTTTTTGAGAAGTTTCCCAAGAGCAACACCCCACCCAAGTTGGTCTTGACTGAACACAGTTACCTGTCAAAGCATGGGTGTTGGGCATTGTAGGTACTATGCTGTGAAAGGGTAACGGCAAAAAGTACATAATTACAGAACTTGAATTTTCCACACAATGGCCAGTAGTGCAGGCTGTCAAAGCCCACACTGGCAAAAGTTTTCAAAGGTTTAATGGCAAAGAAATCATCAGCAAGTTTGGAAATACAGAACTACTAATCACAGACAAAGGCTAATAGATAACGTCCAACAACATCAATTTATATCTGGCAAAGCAAGGAGTCTAAAATACAGTTTCAACACCCCACCATCATCAGGTTAACAGCAGGGTAGAGCAGTTGAGCAGTAACTTAGTGAAAGCCCTTTCCAGGCTACTGCTGGGACCCCTGAAGATTGGCCTAAGCAAGTTACCAACCACTCTCCTTGTATGCCACACCTGAGTGAACATATCTACTGAGAAAAGCCCCTTGAACTAGTTTACAACACACAGCCAAATATAGTTTAGGCCCTAGCAGAGACTAATTTAATCATGCCAAAGCAAGTTCCACTCAGATTCAATCCCCAAGTCCTCCACGCCAAAGTTGATCAATCAATCAGGGAAGAGGAACACCTAAAAGATATTTTTGTTACTATGAAAGCCAGACATGAATTTGGGTACAAGGTCTGGGTGATGAACACAAACAAAAGCAAGCTGTAACCCAAAAAAGTAGGCCCTGTCATTGTTCTAAAGGTAAATGACAACAATACTTACCTTCTGCAAGGCTTGGGCAAGATAATACAGGGTGAGGTACTACACCACAATAGGCTTTGTACATGTAAGGCTCACCAGAAGCAGTGCAAGACAATTATCCCAGCAACCAAGCAACAGCTGGGTCATTATTTGTTAGATTAAGCCAAGGCGCCAGCTTAAGCATTTAAAAGCCTTTTAACTTCTTTGGTATCATTTAAGTCATAAACTTATGTTTTTTGAACATTAGTATAATGCTTAGTTTACTGAAGAAAAGTTTAATAGTGTAAAATATACCAATAATAGAAATAAATCTTATTTCTATTAGCTGTATTTTTTGCTAAAACCCTTTTTTCTATTTTAATAAGCCAAGAATTAAATATATGAGTTGCATGGGAGAGTAATAGCAGCCCCAAAGCTATAATTGCTATTACCCTATCTTTGGCTCATATAATTAATTTCTTAGTTATTTTTAGAAAAAAAGTTGTTGTATTTAAAAGACTATTTACCCTATTTGAAATATAAGTTTTTGTTATGCGTCCAACTTCATGAACATGTCCTACTAATCCTTTAGTAGTATCAGCTCTCTTTGTTTCTCTGTCATCTGTGCAGAACTTTGCACAATAATTTATTTTGGAGTACTCCTTAACATCCTCAAATGTCAAAGGTGAAACATACAGCTCACCATCTTTCATTAAATATGAAAGATTAACATAAAATGCTTTGACTTCAAGCCAGCTTTTTTTAGGCCTAGATTTTCTATCATAGATGTGAAAAAAGATTTTTTGGGAAACATCTGAATTATTTACAAGTGTCTCATATAGACCCTTTCTTTCTTCCTCTCTCTCAAAAACCATTTTGAGATCATTTATATTTTTTATATACATCTCATTTTTCTTTTGTTTAAATATTTTAGATAATACACCAAAATGACCATCAACAATACTTTTGCCATGACACTCAACAAATCTATTAAACTTAATTGTTCCTTTTATAATTTTAGGTACCTCTTTAAAAAGATAATATAAGAATTCATAAGATCTGAAATGATTACCATTATCAGTCCAAACTTTAATATTTTTAATATTCTTAAATTTATTATTTTTAAGCAGACTTATCAAACACTGACCTGAAAACAAAGAGTCATGAGATAAAATTTCAGATAAAAAGTCATGATACTCATAATTAGTTTAATCATTTTCTTTAAAAGCAATTGCAAATCCTAATAAAGAAATAGGTATTTTCTCATAAAAACAATTATTTGTCTCTATAGGACCCCCACCTATTTTAAAGTTTTCTTTATAGTCTATTACTATAACACATGAATTATTATCAAGATTATTTATATCACTAATATATTCTTTATTTTGATGCTTATAAAACTTTTCATGTAGGTCAATAGATTCCAAATTTTCTTTAATAGATTTAGGCAATGGCAACTTCTTTAAACTCAAATCCTTTTTCTTCATTTCTAATGACTTTTTTAAGTTGCAAATGTTACACATATCAGTTTGCTTTTTGCTTTTAATTATATTATTAGGAATAAGCTTATAAAAAGTGGAAAGTGAAATAGAAATATTGTTTTTTATTTTCATATCTTTGTAAATTTCTTTTTTTGTTTTCAATAATGAGTATTTTATTTTAGTCAAGTATTCACTCAACTCTTTTTGTAATTCTTCATAAATCAATCCAGGGGATTTTTTAGTGAATTGGCTAGTTGGAAATGAATTTTTTAATATATGTTTTAAAATATTTTTTATGTTTTCTTTCTTTACTGAATCATTTTTTCCTTTTTTATTTTTTGAATTTAATGATGCTTTTTTAGCATTTTTTATTTTTTAGAATATGAATACTCATTTTTTGTCATTTTAAATCCACAATCCCAAAGCTCTTTCAGACTGTAGCTTGATGTAACCAATGCTCTTAGGGAAGGAAGGTGCTTGGCAGGGGACTCTGACATCAATTCCTTTAGGTTGTTAAGGAAATCATCTGTCTTAGAATTTTGTATGACAGGTAAGAAGGTACTTTTTCCAAACTCTGTTTTTAATAAGAAATGCTCAACAAAGCTGTTAAGATCACTGCCAGCAGTAAAAAGGAATGCTTGTTTAAGCATAGAGATTCTTTCTCTCTTAGTAGAAGCCCCCAGTGAGAAGAAGGGTGTCATCTGAGGTGCAAACTTGATAGGTTCCATAGTGATAGTGGTTGGGTTCCTTGGCTTGGTTCAGGCAGTTCTTGCTTGGAAATAGATGTGCAGTTATCAGAGAGGAGTAAAGGTGTAGATTGTAAAGTAAATTTCTGTAAAGTTGAGCTGTTTAAATACCATGTTAGCTGAGCTTTCGCACTACAGGCATAAATCCCCAACTGACCCCCAACTGATCTCCTTAATTTATCAATATCACCCCTGAAGTCTGATATCATTGTTTATTTACCCTTTTTTATATTCTGGTTAACTGTTGATATTTCTGCAAATAGTACTTCAATCTCGCTCAAACTAGTATCATTAGAAAGCCCTTAATCTCAGCTTTCGGAATTGTGCTGCAACTTTATATTTTAATACCGATTTAGTATCTTGAAGTGGCTTTGAATGTAAGCTTATAAAATTATTATTTGAAATAAAATATGCTAATTAACTCTTAAAGTATGATATTTTAATCAATAAACTAAATTTAAAGTATAAATCATTATTTAGCTTACTTTTACTAACCAACTCAAAAACCTTTTTTAAATAAACTTAAGTTTATTATAACCTTTAACAGTTCTTAAAAATAAACTTTATATATTTTAAATCTATCAAAAAAAATGTTTTTCTAATCACATATAAATATTTGCTTGTATAATTAAATTTGTATCTTATTTTTATAGATACAATGACTAAGATCATTTTCCGTTTAGTTCAAATAAATTTTAACCTTTATAAAATTTAATTAAATAAAGCAAGATTTTGATACATTCTTTTTTATGTTTGAATTTTTTATACATATTATCTCTAGCATACAGTATAAAAATATATTTTTATTAAATAGTTGTATAAAGCTATTTTATTAATATTAAATACTTAAAATTTTGAAAAGAAAAACTTTTACTCTCTTATAAGTTCTTATTATATATTTTCTATAAAATCTAACTTAAGAATAAATTACTTATGCTAAATGAGATCACTGAAATTTCAATAAAAGTTCATTTTTAATTTTAGTTTTAGTTTTTTTTTGACTTTTTACTAGATTTTTTTTTAAAAAATCCAAAATTATTTAATATTTATTAAATATGCAAAAAAGCTATCTGCCCTCTTTTTAAAAAGAGGGATTCAAAAATTATTATATTTTAAATTAAATATTTTAAAAAAGATAAGATTTTAGGCAACAATTTGATTTCCAACAAAAAGCATTATATCAGTTTTTATTGTATTTTTAGGTTGCTCTTTTTATAATGATGTCATTTTGTACTAATCAGCTTTCAAGAAATAATGGTATATGAAATAAGATTGTTACTAGCTTTTAATACAGTTTAATTTAGCTATAAGTAGAAAATGATTAATTTAATATAGGTTTTTATATTATAAGGATTAAATAAGATTTATTTTGATAAAATTGTTGTAATTATTTAAATTTATTGATAAGAAAATTAAAACAAAATTTTAAAGTTTTAAGTAGCACAGTTAATAGAAAACAGATTAATCTAACAAATAATGACCCAGCTGGTGGAATATGGAGCCCATGCCCCTGATGAACTTCTTGCAGACCTTCCTGTGGAGGAAGCCAACCCTTAGCTGGGGGTGTCAACACAACAGGTTCAACCCCTGACAAGGTTTCACACAAGAGACCTTGTACCAATCAAACTGACTTTCCCACTACTTGGAGCCAAATACAGAAGTCAAATTGAGTTCCCAAACAAGGCAACAAGAACCAGTGATTACTTCTACTCAGCAGACAGCTCAATTTGTTGCTTAACTTGTTATAAGGATCAAGCACCCCCTGCTGTCAGGAATATTCCTGACAACACCTTGGTTCAGGACAAGATTTTGGTCACAATTGGACTCAATAAACAAAATGAAAAATTGCAGCAGTTACCCCTTATTGGGGAAACTGCCGCAAAAGGCTGAGCCAAGAAAACAAGAATTAAAAATAAAAATTTTAATTTTGACGGTTTTTATACCCCGCCCGCGGGCCGTGCGGCTGGCCGCCAGCCGTCTGCAGGCCGCACGCCAAGCCTGGCAGCTCGCCCACCCACGCGCCTGCCAGCCAGTCTCCTGGCCAGCCTGCCAAATGGGGAAATTGCCAAATGGGGAAACCCAAAAAGGCAATTTCCACAAACCCAAATGGAGGGGGAACTGCTGCCCAAATTTAGAATCTACCAAATTTGGGAGGGGCTGACAAACTGCTCAACCCACCCATTCCGGCATTAACTGCAGAATTCAAAATTGGATGCATGAAAGCATCCAATAATACACCAAGCTAATGCAAGCCCAGAAGTAACAACTCATTGCCTGCACACCACTTTCAATCCCTCTCCCAAAAGGGAATTCCAGACAACACCAAGTGTTTGGGGTTCTCTGTTCAGTGTTTTACCCTATTCATGCCACCACAAGGATAATAGTATATAATAAAGCCAATTCACTTGATGATAGTTTGTGCTATCATTGAGTGAAATTACCCCTAAATAGTATCACATAAATCAATCAGAACTTTACCCTACAAGAAAGTTAAAGACACTAAGCTTTGTCTGCCCTTTCCCAGGATCAGATGAACAATCTAATCTTCTCAGCTGTTCTCACAGCCTGCCTAGGGATTGGGGGCCACCAATATAACCACCAGCATGGGTCATTCAATAAAACACCTGGCAAGTACATCTACAAGGAGCCCGCACAGCTAAACTCCTCTGAGCAGTACTCCTGGCCCACGCTGGTATTGCCCCACTCCAGCCAGTCCGTAGCTATATACACCTGTATATACTACATACTCACGTATTTTGCCGGTAATTTTGGACGTTATAACGTACACGCCAAGGTCTTCAGATGGATGATGACGGTCTATCCCATCGTAACAGCACTCACAGGTTTCCAAGTCTAAACTTGGTACCTTATTTTGCTAAAATACTCCCCCAATTGTTGGGTCTTTACACCTGCCCAATCTGATTGATAGATTGTCCTGATCGTGTTCCTCAGAAAATGATTCCTCCAAGCTATCTAAGTGATACATCTCAATGAAGATAATGATCTAGATTCTAAAATATTTACCCCTTGTAACTTTGCTAATACAGCACAGTTACGACACTATGGGATTTCTGTTTGAAGCAAGCTCAAGATGTTTGCCAAGCGTGGGTTTGGTACTTTGGATATCAAGTTTTCGTTCCACTCTGGTTCGGCATAGGATTTTCTTTTTCGAAGGGCTGTTGCGCCTATCTCAAGTTCAACTTTAAATGCTGGATATGATTTATATTAAGCATTCGGAAGAATAGGTATTGAGTTCGTGAATATTTTACTCTTTTCCTGATGGAAATTGATATTTACAACTAGAGATTTATTAAGATCTGCTCTATATAGGCCCATTTAAGAAACCATTTTACGCTTAACGGCAGCTGTGATATTCTCTAATGTGTCGGGTGCGTCATCGCCGAATGTAACATCGGAAGCTACGGCTTCCCGTTGGAGGAATTTGAGCCCAGCAAGGTTGAACCCCATGGTATCCTGCTACATTAGAAATAATCATATCAGATGGCTACCTTTTGATGCTGTAAGTTTTTGCGCAAATCGTGGCGAATGGAATCAAGGATAGGGCGGATCGAGCGGCTGGTTGTGATTTGGGGATGATATACTTTGAGGACAAAAGTCAAAACTCTAGCTACTAGTGGAGTACTCCAGGACTAAAATTCAGCGTTTTGTACTTTTAGAGCGTACCTTCTGGGCCCAAACGGCAATGTAAGAAAGAAGAGAGGTGATTTTTCCAAAGGGAAGAGCCAGTAAAGCATCTTCTAGATCAGCAGGGCGGACTTGGCGCACAATATCGAACACATAGCGCTCTGAAGTCACTTTCAGAGCAGAAAGGATGGGGTGTCTTGGAGGCTTAGGCTCGGAGCTAGCTGCCTAGACTGGTTAGCGAATTATTTGGGGGTTTAAATACTTTTTGATGGGCCTCTAGGTCTAAGCGTTCTTGATCAGCAATGGCAATGGCTTCGAAGATGCGTTCACCAGCCTTAAGTGACTCTATGGTTTGGGAGGTGATCCTTGACACCTCATCTTCTGTTTCCTTATCGCCGGACGAGTTGTCCACCAAAGTGGATTCAAATAGCTCTTCCATTTCTTTCTCGCGTTCCTCTTCTAAAAATAGCTAAGTTGACGTTAATGCATGCAGAAACAGGAGCGTTACTGGTTCATCCGTTCTTTCCCAGACTCGAAGCGATCTGTCATTTGAGCCTGTGACAACAAAGCTTCCGTGTCGGCTGACAGCCAAAGACCATACTTCACTTTGATGTCCATCCAGTTTCATGATGTTTTCGAACTACTAATTAGCCTGGCTTGGTAATCGCTCTTACCTTGTCACCATCCCAATATTTAACCTGCTTGTCCTTGGATACGGAAAAGAAGTAATGGGTATTGGGGACAAACTGCACCTGCATTACAGATTCAGAGTGGGCAAATAAGGACCTGTGGCAATCACCAAACTCCAGTCCCCACAGTTTAATATTCTTGTCAGCACTTCCAGTAACGATAAGGTGACTATCGGTGGTGATATCTAAACTAACAACAGGAAGCTTATGGTCAGCTGGGATAGAGCACAAAGATACCTTGTGTCCATAAAGCGATAAGAATAGCTTGAGAGAGTCGGCATAGAACACTTTGACGGTTGTATCGATCAAGGATACTGCCAAAAGCTTCTGGTCAGGAGAATACTTGACACAGAGGACATCATCACTCATCTGCAGGGTTCGAGCATGGGTCAAGGTGAGTTGGCGCGTAATATGCCCAGTGCCGTCCTATTATGTCAGCACAATTCCATTGCACAACCCACCTCTGCCACTAGAGTCTTGGTATCCAGATCCCAGAATTTGACTTCCTTATCCGCTGAACCTGAAACCAATCCGCCCTTGTCGGGGCGAACATGCATAGACCAGACAGTGCTGCTGTGGGCGGAGAAGCTCTCGATAAGTGTTGATGAGGCTACATCAAAAAGTTCAATAGCCCCAGTTTTAGTGCCAACAACAATCTAGAACGTCAGCAAGGAGCGAAGGCCCTATCTTACGTGCCGGTCTCCGGGGAGAAAAGTACAGCAGATGGCTACACCGCAGTCCATGGTGCGAATGCATGCGCCAGATTGAATATTCCAGACCTTCAGGAGCCCATTTGAGCACGAGGCAAGAAGTTCATCGTCACTGGAAAGCGAAATTGCACGAACATCGGAGCGATGCCCTGGCTGCTCAAGGGAATACAAGCATTCAGATGTCCCCTCTTTATCAGGAAGAGGGATGGAATGCGTTTCCACTGAGTTGTCGGTAAGAGCAAGGATAATTTGAATGGCTCCTTTATTGGGATGCATATCAAAAGACCGAATCTTGGCCGCAGCCCGCACCATCTGGTAACTGGAGATAATATCAGACAGCTTCACTTCATTTGGAGGAGCTTCAGCCTGCCCCTCCGGCAGCTTGCTCTTTTCTTTCTGTCTACGTGCTCTACGCATGGCTTTTTTGGTTGCTTCTTCAACCGTACGTAGACGGAAAACTTCAACCGTCTTATCATTTCCCTGCAAAAGTTAAGCATTTTTAAACATTAGCCATACTAGACATCCAATATAGCTTCCGGAGGAATGTAAAGTAAGCTGAGTGACTCGCTCCTTTGAAGAACGTTCTACTTCGCCGGCATGGGTAATAACAGCAACATTAGCATCGTCGATAGTACCCTTCTCTAGAAGTTCAGGGTGAAGGAACCAAAGCTTGAGGTCTTTATCGCTGCTTCCAGTAACTAACATACACTTGACAGGATCGATACACATGGACCAAATCTCACTGCGATGTCCCACAATAGTCTGAATGCAGTGCTGGGTAGTAAGATCCCATACCTTGATAAGAGTATCCTTAGATACCGATATCAGACAGTCTTTGTCACCTAGGAAAGATACGCCTGTAATTTGATTGCGATGACCACGAAGTCTATAAAGACCGGTTTCATTTAAAATGTCCCATACAATGATATCGGTATCGCGTGAGCCAGATACAAGGCGTGCACACTGGCTATCGAACTGCAGAACGGTGACTTCACTTTTATGGCCATTAAACACAATAGCTAACGATCTTGTTGGTAAATCCCAGACGCGGATAGTACCATCAAAATAACTAACAAAATTAAAAAGATGTTGAAGTTGAACATTTACCCAGTAACAACATATTGACCATCATGACTACAAGCAATAGCTGTTACTTCATGCTTTATCTCAGGATCTGCTAATGTAGCAACCTAATCTAATTAGGTTCACTGTTTATAGACGAGCTTAAATACCTCTGTTCCTTTTTTGAGATCCCATAACTTGACTTCCTCCAAACAAGGAAGAATAGCAAACTGTCCAGTGGTGTCATAGATAGCATTGCTACGTGTACTATTGATTACACCAAACTTAGATTTGGGGATATATTTCAAGTATTGTTTAACCATTTATCTGTTTATATTGGTTCTATTTCAAGGATGCTTATTAGAAGTAGAAAAAGCCATATAATACAAGTGATAGAGATATTTGTGAGAAATAGGAGGGGGCTACGTTTAGCGAAAAACAAGAAAGGGCAAATCAAACCCGTGAGCAAAAAGATTATAAAGATGCTTGATGAGATGAGAGTGGAAGCTTGGATAAAAACCAGGATGAAGGAAAGTGCTTAAGAATTTGAGAATAAAATGACAGATTTTTGGTTATAAATATACCTATATCTCTATAATTTTCTATGGTGCAAACCCCTCTTATCAATATTTTAACTCAAGTAAGAGTTGTATTATGCTCTTGGCCAAAGGTTGGAGTTGAGATGAAACTTTTACGATAAAACTATCCTGGGCTAAAGTTGCACCTTCCTTTGGGATTTTATAAATTTAATCCCGGCCCCCAAAATATTTCGGGTTCGTGCGATATGAGTAGGGCTGCTTCGGCCAGTTTCTGGCTCCTGGCCACTTCTTACAAAGATTTATTTCAATATTCTTAAATATGATGTAACTCCATTTAGCTGAAGCGGCCAAAAACCGAAAACTGGCCGGGTTGAGCCGAAGCATCCCTAGATATAAGCGAATCATTTAGAGCGCCCAAATCGAAGGATTTTTGGGGCAAGAAGATATTTCGTCAATTTTTGTTCCATCGACCGGTTTTCCATCATTTTGATGGAAAATCGGTTGATGGAACTCATTTTAAAATAGTTTTTCTGTTTTTTTCTTTTGGCTAGCTTAGTCTTAATAACGCTTAACTTAAGCTAAAAACCGTGTGTTTAAATTTCACAGGCCATTTCCGTTATATGACTAAATTTTAATTTTTTACTTTATTTTTAATATGCAAATGAAAGGAAATTTCAAAAACAAAACGGAATTCAATACCATTAGAAAACAGACCGATTTTCCGTCAAACCTAATGAATCCAAACCAGCATCAAAAACATATTAATACAGTAGTTTTAAAAGCTATGGCGACAAGCAAAAACAATTCAGATTTAAACGAAATTAAAAACAAATGAATTTATATTGATTTACAATAGATTTGGGTTCATTTCAATACACTTAAATCTGAATTCATTTCGTTTAAATCTGAGTTCATTTCGTTTGGTGCCATAGATTTTAAAACTACTGTAAAAATACAATTTCTTAGCTATTTTTATTATTAATCCTTGGTATACATTTAAAACTCAATAAGGAATAGAGAACAATTTTTTACATTAAAATACAATTAGTCAGGAGTTATTTTATTATATTGTTTATACAGTAGTTTTCAAACCTATTGAGATGAAAAATATTATTCAGTTTAGAACGTATAGGTTCAGTCACACAACAAATTCCACCTTTTTAGATAGAAATAGAAGCCAATTCCACAGAAAATGTGTGGTATTTGGCAAAAATGTCCAGTCACACAACAACCTATTTAAACTGGGGACAAATGTACGGGATTCAACAACAAATGTACCAAGCACTAGAACAAATGAGTTTCAGTCACAGAACAAAGCTACTATGTTTACTATGTTTTTTAAGAACACAGAAACTGAGTCACAAATTTTAAAAACCTAGTCCAACAATGAGCCCTAATAGCAACTGAAACTGTCAGGGATATTTCTGAAAAAATAGTACAAGAAATTAATCTTTGCAGCACATTAACACCAAGCAACAAAAGAAATTATTTGCAGCAGTTTCCCCTGGTTGGGGAAACTACCTGTTGGGGAATTTGACCAAGCAATGATGCCAATTATGACAGAGCTCATAAATTAGGGTTTCTCCAACCAAATGTGACTGTACGACAGTTACTGTCAAGTATTTAGCCAAATAAATACTCCAAAATATAGAGTTGTTCTGTTTTTGCTGTTTATTTTATGTAGATAGGTTGACTGGAATTCTTCAGATAAAGATTCCTGGAAACTTGGTATCTATATTTAATAAAAGAACAGAATGTAGTTTGTTAGTTAGGCCGTACTAATTGACAAAACTAAGGCAATATTGGTCAAATCAATCTTGGAGACTAGGTGTCTCAAACTGGTTAATTCCCCTTGAAGGTTGATTGATACCTAGGGTAAAAAGGGAAGCTTAGTAGGGGATTCAAACCCCGGACTTGTTAAACTTGAGCCATAAGGTTAGGTCACACTTAACAAGTACACCAAGTTTTTTTTAAAATAACTTTATTTAAACTTTTGAACGACAGTAGAAAAGAACTGCGGCTTAAAGGAATGGGGGGATAGGAGGGTCAATTTAAAGTCGTCACATCACTTATTGAATTTTTTGGCCAATCTCGGTTGGAAATCCAACTACAGATAGGGTCCAATGAATCACCATTACATCATACTGGTGGGGAATTTAATATTCTTAGCTATAATTGGATGTGACTATCCTGGTATATGCTGGAAAATTCCACAATGCAGGTAAGGTCCAATTATAACAAAAATATAGAGGCAGGGCAGGCAAAAACAGCAGGATTTGAACCTGGGACCTCTGGGGCCAAGTTGAGTGCCTGTTACAGTAGAAAACCAAATGGAAAGGGA
Organism: Entomophthora muscae; assembly: GCA_014839935.2. Lineage (NCBI taxonomy): Eukaryota > Fungi > Entomophthoromycota > Entomophthoromycetes > Entomophthorales > Entomophthoraceae > Entomophthora > Entomophthora muscae. The sequence goes on along the minus strand of QTSX02005082.1, from coordinate 52,552 downwards.
TAGTACGCCCTCGTAAAACCCAAAATCAGCAAAGAACCGCTGCCAAACCCCTGAAAGAGATTGACGACTTAAATGCTGTCATAGACAAAAAATGGGTCAAAGCTGAGGTCGCCCAAATAGCCCTCAAAAATCTGGACCTGCCTTATTTTTCCCCAAATAATTATTATAAGAAATTTAGTGTTATACACTATTTGGGGACGGCAGCACTTGACCCGCGGGTTGCCAGAATTTTTTGAATTATGATGTCATTGGCTCAAATTCCAAGGCAGGACCACCAACTGCTGAAAATATTCTTGCCAGCCAATCAGAAGCCGCAGAATCTCCTCCTGACCCATCATGAATTCCCTTAAGACTTCTCAATTTCCCCTCTAGAAACTTGTTTCTAGATAGCTATATTACCCTGAATGTCAGGGATCCAGCCTGTGGGGGGTTCCTGAGAACTTGCAGGCAGACGGCCTGTGGGCCCAGCAGGGAGGGCTGTGGGGTTCCTGTCCACTGGTCCCCAAGTGTGTCCTGGATTGTAGCCAGGGACCAGCTGGAAGGGATTGTCATTCTCTAGTAAGGGGAAATGTATCTCAGAAATATGTATAGGGGTCAAAATGGGCTTTTATTCACTCTCAGAAGGAAGATCCCCTTAGAAACCTTCTGGTATATGGCCCGGGGGATCAAGGAAACAATATGGATTTGCCAATACTTGAAGTCCTCCAACAATATCTTGGACTCCTTGTACTTGGTCTTGGACTTCTGCACCTTAGTCTTGGACATCTGCTCCTTAGACTTGGACTCCTGCTCCTTAAACTTGGACTCTGGCACCTTACACTTGGACTCCGGTGCCGCGCTTAGGATCCAGATTCCTATTCTTGGGCTCCTGCTCTGCTGTCTTGGGTTGTATCAGTCCAACCAAGCTCCTGCTGGTGATCAAAAGGCTTTCAAAACCTCTTGGCAGAAACTCAGAAGACCTGGGAAAGACCTCCAAAAGCCTTCCAAAAGACCTTGAAAAGACATCAAAAAGACCCGTTAACTTTCCAGCCAGCCCCCTTCTTATAGTGTCTTTTTCCCAACAGTTCCGCCTTCAAAATGGCGTTCTTCATAAGCTTAAACCATTGTCGCTCACTTTTTCCTATAATAACTTAAGCTTACATACTTACTTTCTCAAAAGCTTAAAGTATTAATTCACTATTTCCTTGCTTATACTTTAAGCTTTTGGCTTCCAACCAATTGTTTTCATCAGAAAACCTGCCAGAACTCAACCAATGAATGCAGAACGCAGAAATAGACCATTTCTGAAGTTCCACCAGGATCCAACTAGGAAAATAATTTTCACAGCTCAAACCGCTCAAATCGACAACTCTTTGCGCACTAAAGTATTAACTGGTCCATTATTCTGGCACCAGTCTTTCCTGCATTCAACCTAAACCCATTAAATAGTAGAATACTATTTAAACTGTTCTTTCTGGACCTCTTCAACGTTTTCCCCATATATTTACAAATATAGTAAAATCCAAGGAAAGCGTCCCACCAAAACAACTTTGTATCCAGCTCTCATAGCAACATACCTTCATCTATCCTAGGAACTTAATAAATAAATATCTTACCCACACTTCTATTCACATTCCTTCTTGATTTTAATACTAAACCAAGGCAAAATATTACACATCTTCCCACTTTGGCAAATCAATCTGGCAAAATCTTGGCTCATTTCTCCGGACCACCAGTTCTTCACCATCATCTTCAGATCTTTCAGCCAGCTCATATTCCAGCTCTTCAGCTTAACCAGCAATCAGTCCATTAAATTCATCAGTCCTCTGGCTACTCCTGCAACACAATCTTCAGGTCCTTTGGTCAACCTGCATTATGATCAGCTAGCCCTGCATCATAGTCTTCTGGTCCTTCAGCTTATCCTCAACCAGTTCCTCAACAAATCCTCACTAGGAACCATCTTGGTTCCACCTGCACAATGAACCATTTTGGTTCCAAACTTTAATATGAACCAACAGTCCATCAACTAGCCTTCACTGTGACCAAACAGTCCCTCTTGCTAGTTTTCTCTGTTAATTCCGTGAACCACCTCAGTTCTTTATCTCAGCCCCCATTACCAGAACTTGTAGACCTAGGCATGAGTCTACATTGAACTGACGTTTGACTGGGCCCTTGCAAGTGGCAGTCCACTTAGGCCATTCAACCATAGATTAATGTCTATGTGTTGTCTTTACTCACACAGGAGATTAAGTCTGGGCTTCCAGTCGCAGAGTAATCAGCTTTACTTCCCAGAGGCCTGATCACACCAAGTTCTGAAGCTTGCTTCCCCAAGCAAGCTGCCTTGGTGACACCTCTGAGCAAGTCTATACCCTCCAATTCTCACCTTGGGTTTCCCCAAAGTTCCCATAGGGGCATAAACAAGGACACCCTACCAGTCTGTTAGGTAGGGTGCTTGCTCACAGACCTCCTGTAAGTGTATTAGGATATGTAGAGCCCTCAGAGCTCTTCCCCTCCCTGGCATCCTGCGTTACCTGCCAGGGGTCCAAAACCTACTCCCCTCAGACAGACAAAGTTCCCTGCTTGCTATTTCAGTCTTCACCCTTTCACAGCCACATTTCCCTGTGGGGTGAAGCACTACAGCCCCAAAGCAGCCAATATCTTCTGCTGGGTGGAGGCAACATCTGCCCCTGGTAGTCCTATGTTACCTACTAGGCAGGCTTTACTTACCCCTAGTAGTCCTATGTTACCTACTAGGCCCACCTTACTTACCCTAGTAGTCCTATGTTACCAACTAGGCTCACCTTCAACAAACAACCAAACCTTTGCTTGGCCAACATTAGCCCCGCCTGCAAACCACCAAACATGTGGATCATCACAAGGGCCCACCACAAGATTGGAGCTAACTTTACAATATAAGATAACAATTTTCCCAGGAGGGCCCAAGGCCCACTGAAGGGTACCATAGAATCTATCAAGTCAGTAAGAGTGATGTAAATCACCCCAAATATTTGAGTGGAGGTGGATTCATTGGCAGCAACGGATTCTTGCGGGCGTTTGGGCCGCGGGGTGAGAGGCAGAGTCATGGGGACTGTGGCAGATCCAGGTCCAACCAGTCCATCCCGCCATTATCCTGCCCTTGACTCTTATTCCCATTACCTTCCTTTGACAAAGCTTCAAAGAGCTTTGTCTCCAGAGAGGCAATTTTATGGGACAACACTTTGTTATCATCCCGCCATTGGGCCATGATCTCAACGCTCTTTTCCTCCCTTGCCCTTAAAGCCTCAATTTCAAGATTTGCCTTTGCTTTCACTTGCTGTAATATTTTGTCCCATCCTACTAAAAGGTTCCAGGGATCCCACACATAGATTCTGTTTCCTTGAGCAGGAGTCCCTTCTTTGGCAAAGTAATTGGAATACAGTTCTTCAAATGCCGCTTTTACATCCATCAAGGACTCCTCAGGCACAGTCTTGGAGACCTCAAAGCTTGCCCAAGCTTCCTCCAACAAACTTGTAGGAACCTCTTTCCTGGAAGCAGTGGTTTCCACACAAAGTACTCCAAATTAGGCCCTTTCAAAATTTAACAAAGAAGACATAATAATTGAAAAGGTAGTTGATGGGAAAGTGTCAAAACCAACAATATATCTTTATTAAAGTTTAGCTGTTTTCACTTATATACCATTCAGGGCATATACAGCTGAAAACCCCTCCAGTTTCTGAATCAACCTATGATTTGCATCACGTGGTCTATGACATTTGAGTCATCCCACCTAGATCTTTATCTAAAAGATCATCAATAATTCCCTACCTATGAGAATTAACCTACAATTGGAAGAAGTCACCTGACTCCATCCATCCCAATGTACCAATTCATCATGGAGCTTCCTCAGCTCTTGGCGCCAAAACCCTGTGGATTAAACATCCCAAAACTCAGCTATTGGTGTTCCAACTGGGAACCAGCTGATCAACCCTTAATTTCTAGACATCCTTGCCTTTATCTAGTTATCTTTGCATTTAATGGGTTTTTGCCTTAAAACCCATTAAAATGCTTCAAAACTCAAACCAGGCGTCACTGCTGCGCCCAGGAACTTTCCCAGGTGGCGCCCCTGCGCCTGAAAAAATTTGATAGCAGCGCCTTGGTGCCTTGCAAATCCATTAGGCAGCGCGGCAGTGCTTTTAACCCAATGAATTTGCCAAAGCAGCGCTTTTAACCCAAAATTTGGGGGTTTTCTTATTGTTGACCTTAACCAAACTTCTTGACACAGTCAAGGCAATTTAATCAATATAATTAAATCCTCATTAATTATATTCCCGTGTATTTATTAATTAATCTTCCCAATTAATTAAACTGTTTTTGAGACATCTCGTCCCCCAGATTGACTTGGCCAATATTGCCTTCTTTTCTTTTATTGAACCTAGATATCTAGTTTTCAGGAATCTTAACCTTAAGACTTCCAATCTAACCTATCTACATGCAATAATAAGAAAAAAACAGAGATAACTTTATATTTCAAAGCATTTATTTGGCTAAATACTCCATAGTGACTGTTGTACGGTCACAGGGACCAAATACGCGGGCAGGTAGTTGTATTTGTTGCAGAATAGCAGGGAGGGAATAGTGATCTTGCGGCCTTCTCTGTATACAGTTTTGGTCTCTCTAGTTCTTGCCTCTGGATTGTAGATTAGGATTTCCTCTAGGGTGAACTCTGAATACGCAGGATTGGGAGGGCACTTGGTGAAATGTATGGGGCTGTAGGGGACTCCTGGTGGACAGTAAAACTCAGGTGGTTGGTCTGCAGTTTCTTGGGGTTGTAAGGTATGGGGTGCAGAACTGTGGGAGGTAGACTGTAGATGAAATAGAACTAAAGTCAAATATGGAATAACCTGGTTGAACCAAAGGTTCATGTCGCTTTATTGCAAGAATGGCAATGGGCATCTTCCTGGCGGTCCAGGGTATAAGTATGCCCATCTGACATGGGAAAACTTTTACAAATTTCTCTGGCCCAGGTGGTACCATTTACCTGATCTTTCCGGTCCTTGGTGGCATTTATTGCGGGAGTTAAATCATTGGCTGGTTTGAACTGGGAATACTCCAATTTCCTTGTTGGGTTGTGGGGTTGGTTATTTCTGGGTGGCCTGCATTTATTGGGAAGTTTCTCTATTTCCTTTCCTGTGGAGGCCCAAGTTATTTTGGGTTCTATGGCTGGGCCCGCCTGCTGATTGGTTGCATTAACAGGAACATTTAGTGTGGGAGTTGTTAATGTAGATGATTTTGATTCATCTAGATTTAAGGGGATTTCCAAAGTCAAGATCTTCTCTGGCTTGAGCCTGAAAATCTGCGGGCGGCTAGTCATGCAGGCTGGCGGCCCGTGGGGTCTCAGGGTTTGAATCCTGTAGTTGAGGCTTTTCAGTAATCATAGTCAGTAGGATTTTGTCACTTGTGACACTGAAGAATAAACAAAACAAGTCTCCAAAAAACCTCATGTTAGAGTATCTTGGCCTCTTGGCCCCAGTGGTTGACAGTATGTTGGCTGCACTCTTTCAGTTTGCTGCCAATTCCTTAACTGCACCTTGGCCTGCTTTGTACCCTTTGGTCCCCCTGGCTTTGTCCTCCAATTTACCTCTTCAATTAATGTTTTTGATTTTGGTCCTAATGTCTGCCATTTTCTACACTCACAAAGGCGCAAAATTAATAACCCCCTCTTACCAATTTGGTTTAGTGTTGTTGAAGCAACTGAAAATTTGCTTATTTTATCCACATCATTTTTTGTTGCATCTTAAAGTTTGCCATTTAACCCTTACAGTGCCTCAACCAACTTGGGCACCTTTTTTTAAAATAACTTTCTTTAAAGTTTGGAACAACGGTAGAAAAGAACCGCAACTTAAAGGAATGGGGGGATAGGAGGGTCAATTTAATGTTGTCACGTCACTTATTGGATTGTTCGGTTGATCTTGGTTGGAAATCCAACTACGGGTAGGGTCCAATGAATCACCATTATATCATACTGGGGGGGAATTTTAATGTTCTTAGCTATAATTGGATGTGACTATCCTGGTACATGCTGGAAAATTCCACAATGCGGGTAAGGTCCAATTATAACAAAAATATAGAGGCAGGGCAGGCAAAAGCAGCAGGATTTGAACCTGAGACCTGTGGGGCTAAGTTGAGTGCCTCAACCAATTTGGGCACCCAGGGTCTTAACAAGTACGCCAAGTTGAGTTCTTGGGATGATGGTTTGAGTTAGATATTATATGCCGTATAATATTTGACTCAATCTAGTAGCAAATCAAAGACTATCCGCCGTATAATTGATGGTTATAGCTATGTGGACTAGTGATTATACAGATTATACTAGGTGAGTATACGTTGTACAATAGACAAATATACAGCATATAACAGGTGATTATATTGCAAATTATTTGATCCAAATTATTCACAATGACCTGTGTTCTTTGGTATGAATTAATTAACTGTGAAGGTTAATTAAGTTAATTGATAGGTTCAATTAACAGAAGGAAATCATCTAAATACAGGCAATGATGCCTGGGTATTTAGGATTGATCAGCTGGTTCCTAGTTGGAACATTGATAGTTTGGATCTGGAATATGCAGTTCCACAGTGTTTTGGTGCCAGAAGCTTGGAATGCTTCAAGCCAAAACAAGACATTCCACCATAAAGAGTCAGGTGATTCTGGAATGATCTATGTATCCTCTCATAGGTTGAGAAGTGTGAAGATCTTTTAGGTAAAGATCTGGTTTTGGAATATATAGATTCCACAGGGTTTTGGCGCCAGGAGCTGATGAAGCTCCATGCTGAATTGATACATTGAGATAAATGGCGCCAGGTGACTCATTCTCATTGTAGGTTGGTTCTCATAGGTTGAGAAATATTGGTGATTGTTTAGGTAAAGATCTAGGTTTGGACAACTCAAATGTCATAGACCATGTGATACAAATCATAGGTTGATTCAGGAACCAGAGGGGGTTTCAGCCAAATATGCCCCAAATGGTATATAAGCAAAAACAGCTAATTTTAAATAAAGATATATTGTTGGTTTTGACACTTTCCCCTCAACTACCTTTTCAATTATTATGTCTTCTTTGTTAAATTTTGAAAGGGCCAAATTTGGAGTACTTTGCATGGAAACCACTGCTTCCAGGAAAGAGGTTCCTACAAGTTTGTTGGAGGAAGCTTAGGCAAGCTTGGGGGTCACTAAGACTGTGCCTGAGGAGTCCTTGATGGATGTAAAAGCGGCATTTGAAGAACTGTATTCCAATTACTTTGCAAAAGAAGGGACTCCCGCTCAAGGAAACCAAATCTATGTGTGGGATTCTTGGAGCCTGTTATTAGGATGGGACAAAATCTTACAACAAGTGAAAGCAATGGCAAATTGTGAAATTGAGGCTTTAAGAGCAAGAGAGGAAAAGAGTGTTGAGATCATGGCTTGTTGGCGGGATGACAACAAAGTGTTGTCCCATAAAATTGACTCCCTGGAGGCAAAGCTCCTCAAAGCTTTGTCACAGGAAGGTAATGGCAATAAGAGTCAAGGGCAGGATAATGGCAGGCTTAACTGGTTGGACCTGGATCTGTCACACCATACCCATAAATTAGCAGTACAAAAATTAGTGGTGCTAATTATGACAGAGCTTGCAGATATGAATTACAGCTGCCAAGCTGTAAGAGAGGGGGGCTAAACTAACTAAGTTTGGCTCCCATCCCGGAAAAACAAACCACCAGGATGCCGCCCAGTGGAGGACTGAGACAGCCACTCAAAGGGGGGACCACTGAGAGGACACAGGGGACAGCTGAGGAAAGTAATTGTTCAATCCAATCAGTACCAAACCAGTGAGCAACCAGGGTGTACAAGTGGGAGCGGGAGGCAGCATCACAGGGTCCTGGAGGGGCACCAAGTCTCTCTTCTCCAGGCTGAGAAGGGAGGACATTGACATCTCCTCACCCACAGGAGCGGGCAAGGCATAGTCAACAAATTCCAAATCCAGGTTGTCGCAGGTTAAGCTCTTGACTATGGCTTCTCTAGAGAATAGAAGTCCACTGGGAGATTCAAGAGGCTTGAGGTATTGTCTCCCACAAGTCAAGCAGAAGAGGAGATTTTTGACCACAAATCTGACAACGCTGACCACAGGAGCAGCAGAAATGGAGCCAGGGAAAATACCAAAAACTTCACAATAGGGAGTATCATGGTTGCAATACCCATAAAATTTGGATAAGGTTGGTGAAATTTCTTGAACTACAAACAATAAAAATGGAGTGAATAGGGGCACCCATGTAAGTTCTGAAGGCTTGGTGAAAATTATTGTAAACTAAAGCCTTTAAACCAAGAATGTTTATATTTTTTAAATATAGAAAGATAGGTAAGGTTTGCAACAATAACTGTACAAAAGCTCCTAAGAGCTTATATGAAGTAAAGTAAGGGCTAAGGCAATTTATTAATCCTAAGAAAATAAAATAAAGTCCAGTCTTAATGACTGACAATTTAGTTAAAAAGTCAATTTCTAGGTCTGTAAAGTGATCACCACTAGCTGGTGGATTAAAACTATCCACAATCAAGTTGTGAGTCCCACTAGAAAAACTATCTAACTGCTGAAAAATGTAATAAAATAATATCATGGATCTAAGATGGGAAAATGCAAGAGTAAAGAAAGGGAAACACAAGCCACAAAATCTAACAAGTACCTTTTTGGGGTGCTAGTCAAACAATCTCAACTTAAGTTGAGGCTGGACAGAACACAAGCTTTTTATTCAGCTTGGGTTTTGAGGTAAACTTAAAGGGGTGATAAATTAACCAGAATTGGTTAGGTGGCTTAAATTAAATAAGAGTCAGAGTACATGGTTGTTTGGGAAGTTTAGACTTAAAAGGTTAAGCCCATTGGTAAAGGAGCAAACAGGGAAGCCAATGGTTAATTGTCTTCCTTGAAACCAAGAAGAGCGGAGGCAGAAGAATGGGAAACTAAGTCTGAAGCTTCTGGCGTAATGAGGGAAGAGAATTAGAGCAAAATCAAAAGGTAATTGATTTTGGACTTGTTTAAACTAACTTAGTGTATAGGTACTGGGTTCAAAACTTGGTTGCAAAAGAAAGGTAAGGGCAAAGATGAAAACTAACCGTTAATTTAGGTTAAATTTGCCCAAAAGCAAGTAAAGTGAAGGAAAATAATAGAAGGATTAAAATGTTGGAATTCCTAACTAAAGGATAGTGAAATAAACCAACTGTAGCACTTGTAAAATACTAGCAGCAAGATAGAATAAAAGGAGGATCCTGACAACCCACAAGCAAGAAACTAGGTAGGAAGCAGCAGAGTGGTTCTGGGGAGCTTGACAATGGTCTCAGGTGGCTTGGATTGATCAAAAACAGGAAGCGGGTTTGAAAACAAAGGAATTTAAGGAAAATTCAAAGTAAAAGTAGATTTTGTATTGAAATTTAACTAAAATTTTAGGTTTGAAAGCTGTTTTTGAAAGCAAAAGCATAACTATACGGCAACTATACGCCCTGGCCTCTTCTAAAAGTCCCAGAAGAGATGCCAAGTTTGAAACAGGTCAATACAAGGTAAGTTTAACAGAACAAATAACACTTTAATCTTTAGATTGTAGAAACTCCAAGCAGGGGTTTCAGCCAAGATAAATTTTAAAATTAAGTGCAACAAGTTCCAAACTTTAATGATATTAGAAAATAGACAAGCAGGGACTGGAGGTCCCCTTGCTGTGTAAAAAGGGAGTTATTTCAGGGGGAGGAATCACATGGCTACAGGGCTTGGATCTGATTGGCTGATGGAAAAATTTTGTTGGTCAGGGCCAAGGAGACTGGAGAGTTTCATCTTAATTACTGTGGTGCTACCTGATTGGCTAGAGGGACTCCCAGGCATATGGAATTCATCTGTTTTTTGAGAGTCAATGTAGCGTCCCTTGATTGGGTAGATCTGATAGTTTTCAAAAGTGGGCAACACCAGGCCAACAAGTAATCCAAATTAACCAATGTTTCTTCCCAAGGGGGAGCAACCAGGGGCAATGGATCTGCGGGATAGGCCAGCACAAATCTCTTGTCAACTGTGTGTGCCAAATCTTCTAAAAAATTAAGGGGTTTGGCTGATATATTTGAACCTTTCTTAGTGCAGCAAGGGAAAAAAGTGCAATCGAATGCCAAGGGTGGCAGTGAATTTACACAAACAACATAAATTGTTAATATAAATCATATGCATATTGGATTGGTAGAAGTCTGCTGACCTGAACCACAAATTAGCCAATGGTAAGCACTGCCGCGGCACTTAATAATACATGATTTGCTGCCACACCACATCACTTTGGAAAAGATGCAGTGCCGCCTAGCAATTGGATTTGGCGCCAAAGCGCCAAACTACTTTTACATCAAGCGCCAACTGAAAATTATTGCAGGTGCCAAGGCACTGCTTTACTTTTACATCAAGCACTGAGGAGCTGGGTTCAATTCCCCATAATCTCAAATTCTCATATTAATCACATTGATAAGCATTGAGCTTGGGGTGTGTCAGGAAAGTAGGAAGTGATCCTGAAGTAAATAAATTATTCCATGCCAGCAGGATCACCTGTGCTGGGTGAAGATGAAGATATTCTATTAGTTGACGTGCAATAAACGCCAAACCTAGATTAATAATTATCCAAGTAAGGGGCGTGTTAGAATATCCTAGAAGGCATTGCTAGCAGCCCAGGGATTAACCTGGTAGAAGGTATAAGAAGAATTAATCAATTACAATAAAATTATCTTTGACCCATCTTTGATCTATCTTTAATCTGGTTGATCTTTATCTAAATCTTTAAGTGCTTCTGCATGTTCAGAAGCTATTGCTGGACAATAATCAAGCTTCTATTTGATCCTGGCTCTTCTGATACAATACTACTCATATTCTCACATATGAATGTATTCAAGCAAATGCCCTGTGCCCTATAATCTCAAGTATTTGTGGCGCTGTAATGCAAAAAGCGCAACACTGCTGCAAAAAGCGCCCTGCAAAAACTAAATTTTAAATTTTTAAATTTTGGGGATTTTGCCTTTTATAGGCCAACCAAAGGCTGCATGGCCAACTGCCAGGCCCCTGCCAGCCGCTGCTGAATGGGGAAATTGTCAACCTGGGAAACCAAAAAAGGTAGTTTTCCCAAGTCCTAATTTGGGGAGAACTTCTGTCCAAATTGAGAACTTACCAAATGCGGTTTCAGGGATCCACTTAAAAGGGAATAAAACCCGATCTTGAGGGCAAGGGCCCTTAGATTCAGTCCTGCTATTACAGACCCAATTAGAACTGTAACTATTGCCAAGTGGCTGAACTGCCCTAGGAAGGCAAATCTCCTCATCAGGGAGCTAAACCTTCCTAAGAGATAGCATCTTACCAAGTATTGTAACAGGTATAAGGAAGCATTAGGTCTGATCAAGTAAATATCAGTGTCAGGGTAACACGTCCCAAGGAAAGGACTGTTAGCCTCAGCTGACAACTTGCTCTGCTGGGTAGAGGGTAAAGCCCACCATAGGAGGAGTGCTAACTTGATGAAATAAGATGCTGATTGGCCTACTAGAGCCCAGGGTCTAGCAGCTGGAACCATAGTGCCAACTAACCCAGCCAAGGTGATATAGGCAATGCCTGCATATTGTGTGGCTGTGTAATACCCAGAGATTGCAGGTACTACTTGAAGAAGGTATGGCTGAAGGTTGGAGAATTGGAAACCGGTCAAGGCGGTGATGATTGGATAAATGGTCATTAACCACCAGAAGACCTTGGCATGGATGTTGTATCTCCCAAAGCTGCTCACAAAGTAGGTAAGTATGTAATACAGTGAGGTATACACTGCAATAGACAGGGTGGAGTGTGGTGACATCAGAGGAGGCCAGGTACCTGTGTGCAAAGAGTTGAGTTGTCCAGGGTCATAGTGGTAATTGTGATTTAACCCTTCTGGTGAAGGCCCAAAGAACTCTGGTCCCTGTTGATACCCCTAATTCCAAGGCAAGCTGTAAGCACAGCTGTGAAGATGAGGTGATTAATATTCCTTGGAATGGAGTCTATTGGATGGGCAAACTAACTAAGAGTTGACTTGGAAGTTGAGAGTTGAATTTAGATTTATTGAGGGTATTAAACTCAATAGTAGCACAAGCTATTACTGAGGGGGGATCCTTTATTTATAGTGCTTTCTGCTGTACAAATATTTTTAAATGGGAGTGGAAAGCAGGAGATGGGGAATCCCAGAGGCTTTTAAGATAGAAATGGGAGTTGGTTTTTGGAAAGAAGGCCAAACTCTTGTTCTTCTGTTATCTGTTGTGGGTTTGGCCATTCTTGACTGGTACCAATGATCTTTCCTGAGCATGGAGTCATGTGGTGGTGGCAATTCATGAGTTCTTCAAGATCTATTTTTGTCTTTGGAAACATGACTTGGTTGGAGTCTGGATTCAATCTTGTGGCCTGGGAGTCAGGACCTAATTGGCTATGGGGAGAATTATTGCTCACATGTAAAACTTGGGGTTGGCTTTCTTCTGGTTAGCAGGAATTATTCTTATAATTAGGGCCTTGTGACTGTACAATAATCACTGTTGGGTATTTAGCCAAATAAATACTCCAAAATATAAAGATGTTCTGATTTTGCTGTTTATTTCATGTAGATAGGTTTGACAGGAATTCTTCAGGTGAAGATTCCTGGAAACTTGGCATCTAAATATAATAAAATATATTATGGGTGGTTAGCCAGGTGAGGCTAGCTAGTAAAATTGAGGCAAGATTGGCCAAAGCAATCTTGGGGACTAGGCATATCAAAAACAATTTATTTAACTGGGAAGGTTAATTAATAAATTCATGGAAATATAATTAATGGGGCTTTAATTATATTGTTTAATTGCCTTGACTGTTTCAAGAAGTTTGTTTAAGGGTAAACATAAGTAAACCCCCAAATTTGGATTGAAAGCACCGTTTTGGCAAATTAATTAGGTTAGAAGCGCCACCGTGCCGCCTAATTAATTTCTAAAGCGCTGAGGTGCCGCTATAAACTTTTTTCCGGCACTGAGGCGCTGGGGCGCTGTGAGGCGCCGCCTGGGAAGTTCCTGGGTGCCACAGTGGTGCCTGGTTTGATTTTCAAAGCATTTTAATGGGTTTTAAGGCAAAAACCCATTAAATGCAACAATAACTAAATAAAGGCAATGGTGTCTAGGAATTTAGGTTGGATCAGCTGGTTCCCAGTTGGAGCATTGATAGCTGAGTTTTGGAATATGTATATTCCACAGGGTTTTGGCACTGGGAGCTGAGGAAGCTCCATGCTGAATTGATACATTGAGACAAATGGCGCCAGGTGACTCATTCTCATTGTAGGTTGGTTCTCATAGGTTGAGAAATATAGGTGATCTTTTAGGTAAAGATCTAGGTTTGGACAACTTGAATGTCATAGACCATGTGATACAAATTATAGGTTGATTCAGGAACTGGAGGGATTTTCAGCCAAATATGCTCTGAATGGTATATAAGCAAAAACAGCTAAACTTTAATAATATACATATTGTCAATTTTGACGCTTTCCCCTCAAACATTTTTCAATTATTATGTCTTCTTTATTATATTTTGAAAGGGCAAAATTTGGAGTACTGCACGTGGAAACAGCAGCAGCCAGAAAAGAAGTTCCTAAAAGTTCTCTTGAGGAAGCTTGGGCAAGTCTGGAGGTTGCCAAGACTGTGCCTGAGGAAGCCTTGATGGATGTAAAAGCAGCATTTGAAGAACTGTATTCCAATTACTTTGCCAAAGAAGGGACTCCTGCTCAAGGAAACAGAATCTATGTGTGGGATTCTTGGAACCTGTTGGTAGGATTTGATAAAATTTACAACAAGTGAAAGCAATGGCAAATTGTGAATTTAGGCTTTAAGAGCAAGAGAGGAAAAGAGTGTTGAGATCATGGCTTGTTGGCGGGATGACAATAAAGTGTTGTCCCATAAAATTGCCTACCTGGAGGAAAAGCTCCTTGAAGCTTTGTCACAGGAAGGTAACAGCAATAAGAGTCAAGGGCAAGATAATGGTAAGTTTGACTGGTTGGACTTGGATCTGCCACGGGCCTTTTCTCAGAAATTTAGTTGATTGGTTGCTATGGGTGGCTATTTCCGATTGGCTGGGTGGTGAGGACTGGGGCCTGTATGGTGGCTTCCAGTTGGCTGGGGACTGGGAGGCAAGCAGGTGGGCGGGTGGGTGGCAGCTGGCCCGCTGGGTACATGCTGAGACCCAGGGAGCAAGTAGGTGGGCAGCCGGCTGGCAGCTGGCTGGGTGCTGGCGGGCAAAGCAGATGCCTTCCTGGATGATAAATTAATCTGGCGCTGGTCAAAATCTGTTTCAACTTTATTTTTATTTTTGTTTTTCTCACTTAATAGGGGAAAATCTACATCAAATTGTGAATTTTTGACAGTGAAGTTCCCTATTTTTCCCCAGCATGGTACCTCAGTCAAAATCTGGTTTATGTCAGGAATATTCCTGACAGCTGTGAGAGGATTCAGACCTGAGGTGGGGTGTAGGCTGTCAGGTTTGGTTGTTGGGGGGTGCTTCCATATCTTTCTGGTAGGCAATCAAATAGTTGTATTCTACATGGGGTTTGAAAGCTGGTTGCTGGCACCAGGTATCCTTTTGTAAGGCTGTTTATGAGGTTATCTTTTGGGCCAGGTGGTCTGGGCAGGGAGTCACCTTCACAGTAAACTCCCTGTACTCTGGTTTAAGTGGATAGTCAGAAAAATGCAGTGGCCCAATGGGTGCTCCTGGTGGATAATAAAACATGGGCTGGGGTTTGGGAGCTTCCTCAGGAATGCAGGCTGTCAGCCCAAGATTTTCTGTTGTAACAGTAGTAAAATGGAAAAAAACCAATACAAAATAAGGGATAAATTGATAGAACCAAGGTCCTATACTCTTATTTATTTCATAATGGCAATACCAATTGTCAAGACTTCATGGAGTTTAAATACCATTTCAAATGCTAAGTTCAGAATCTAGCCCATCACCTGATTGCTAAGTTGCTTAGTTTCTTCTGGCCCAAGAGCTCTGGCCCCATCCTGGATCTTTTGGCCCGTCATTTCTTCTGCTGGAATGACTTCCATCTGGTGGCCCAACAATAATATCCTCATGGTCTCATCATTGCCACTGATGTTCCCGTCATTCTGTACCAAATGACCCTCAGAAACCCCAAGCCGGGTCAACCCTGGTCCCATGGTCTGAACATCTCTGGGAGTCACTTCAAGGTCATCAGAGGCCCAGGGATCATGTGAGCCAGCAGCCTGGACTTCTAGCCTATCATCTGAGTTTCCTTGAGACTTCAACTTATCAAGCTGAGCAGTAAATCTCTCCCCAGATGACCCATCAGTCAATATAGAAGTGACAGCATGTTGATTCAGTACTTCTAGCAATCTAGACTGGCCCAGATTAATTGCTGCCCTATGACGTTCCTCCATACTTTGCAAATCTGTGGCCTGGCGGACCTGCAAATTTCCTTGATTAACCAGGTTCAAATCACAGCTTGTTCCAGCTCTTTCATTGGCTAGTTGCAAAAAACACAGGCAGACAGACTGAGGGTCTGCAGGATCCTCACAACTATCAGAATCAGGTCACAAGCTTGATTCTCCTAATTGGAGTTTTCCACTCATTTTGGGAGAGCTATCATTCATGACATCATCCCCCTCCAACCCCTCTGGTTTCTCAAGGCTATTATTCTTCTCCAGATACCTCTGGATGGCCTTCTTAGAATTGTTTAAGCTGTCTACAGGTTCCCATGTGCTTTCCTCCAATAGATAGCCCAACCATTTCACATAGTACTGTGGCGTACTGTAATGGATCCAGTCTCCATGTACATACTCCACTTTGTATTCTGTTAATTGTCCTACTTGGATGGGAGACGGCGCTGATTTGAGCTTCTGATGAGGAAGCAAAACTTCTTCTTTCTTGAACAACAATGTTTGGTAAAAAACATTGTGGATCTTCCAAGTTGGCGGTAATTCCTACTTATAAGCCACTTTGCCTATCAACTTGACAACCTTTGTAGGGTCCACTACACCTGTGAGCCAACTTCTGACTTTGTCCATACAGGGGAATCTTTTGTGAGTTCAAATAAACCTTGTCACCAACCATCAACAGCTTACCTGGGTCCTTTTCTTGTCAGCAAAAGCTTTGTAGGTCCTGACTGCCTGGTCCAAGTTCTTTTGGCAAGTACCATGTGACCCATAGATCTGTTCCACCCATGAGAGGCCTGTTGCATTGGACTCCTTGGAACCAATTCTGAAATCCCTGGTAGGATCAAACCCATAATTATCCTTAAAGGGAGACATTCCTGTTAAGGCGTGATCTTTACTGTTGTAAGCAAACTGAGCCATTGGCAGCATTTCTGACCAATTATCCTGGTCTGTATTGGTGTAACAACAGAGGTATTGCTCAAGAATCTGATTCACTCACTCTACTGGCCATCAGTCTGTGGATGATAAGAAGTTGACATGCACTGCTTGATTCCCAAGTATTGCATTACTTGAGTCCAATAATGTGATGTGAACTGGGGTCGTCTGTCAGTGATCACTTCACTAGGGCATCCATGTTGGGTCTGCACCTTTTGATGAAAATGTTTGGTGGTCTTGCTGGCTGTACAGTGAGTGGTAGTAGGAACAAAATACAACATCTTAGTGAATCAATTGACTATCACCAGAATGGCATTAGACAATCCAGAGGGGGATTCCACAATTTAGTCCATAGAAACCAATCTCCATGGCCCTGTGGGGATTTCCAAAGGCCTTAGTAACCCTTCAGGCTTGTTTCTTCTGGTCTTGGTCTTCTCACAGGTTTTGCAATCCTACAGGTACTCTGCAACACATTGGTCAATATTAGGCCATGTATAGTTCCATTTAATGCCTCAGAGTGTCTTAAGTCTTCTTGGGTGACCAGCCATCTTAGAGTCATGATAATTCCTTAGCAAGTCAACCCTTGTTTGGTCTTCTGGCACATAGATCCTATTGCATAGCATCAAGATTGTTCCTTTCAAGGAGAGCCCAACTTTATACAGTGGACTGTCCTTATCCTTTCCCAAGTTAGCCACCTTGGACACTGAGAATTGGTCCATCAGCTAGGCTTTAATCACGTCTGGTTGACTTTCTCTGATCTTCATATAGCCCAAGTGAATGCCTAAGCTGATTGGATCCAAGAGAACTTGTGTATTGTGGTTGCGCAACTCCATGTGGGTTGATACCAGGTCTGCTCTTCTACTTAGTGCATCTGGAACTACATTAATCTTGCCAGGTTTATAGTCAATTGTTAGAACAAAGTCTGCCAGCTCAAAGCCCATCTATCCTGCCTTTGATTCAACCATCTAGGCTTAAAGAAATAGACAAGGTTTTTATGATCTGTCAGGACTTTGACTGGAAACTCTGCACTGCACAGGTATCTCCTCCAGTGCTTCAAATCTTTCATTATTGCCAGCATCTCCTTATCATAGATTAGATAGTTCCCTTCTGCTGGTATCATCTTCTTTGAATAATATGCTACAATATGTAGCATACTATCTCCTCCCTCCTGAAGGAGCACCCCACTCACCGCAAAGTTGAAAGTGTTGGTCTCCAAAATGAAGGGCTTAGTGTGGTCTGGCATTGCCAACACAGGAGCAGAAGTAAAAGCTGTCTTCAGTGTCTCAAAGCTGTCAAGCACTCTGGAGTCCATACAAAATGGACCTTCTCTGAACAGAGACAGGTCAGGGGCAGTGTAATCTGGGAATTTTTTTGATGAAATTCCAGCAGTAATTAGCCAAGCCCAAGAAACTCCTCACATCCTTCCTGCATTTGGGCACCAGCCAGGATGTCACTTCTTATACTTTATCCTGCGCTATTGCAAAGTCATCAGTCTTAACCATGTAACCCAGGAATTCTACTTCTGACTGGAAAACCTCACACTTCTTGAGCTTTACATGGAGGTTTTTCTGGGAAAGTTGTTCCATTATCTGGTGTAGATGATCTAAATATTCCTGGTGGTTCTGGCTATAAACCAAAATAGCATCCAAGTAGGCCGCACAAAATTAATCCAGAAACTTGCCCAAGACTGAATTTATCATACTATGGAAGGTACTAGGGGCATTAAACAACCCAAATGGCGTTACTAAGTACTTATAAAGACTATATTGTGTCTTTAATGCAATCTTGTATTCATTGCCTTCCTTGATTATGTCAAAACAGCAGGCTCAACCTGCCAACAAGGTTTTGAGTAGGCAGGTTTGTGACTGGCAACCCAATTACCCAGTCACTCAAAGCCAGACTAGGAAGTCAACTCAAATTTCCAAATCCAACAACATGAACAGATGATGATCCCTTATAGTGGATACCTTGTTTTGGCGCTTGGCTCATTACCAGGATCAAGCCACCCCCTTCACCATCCCACCATGTGATCAACACTATCATGTTCCTGTTATCTATGACTTACACTAACTATATAATCATTATCTCTCAATAAAGAATATTATCTAGTTTCTAAATATTTCCCCCTTGTAACTCTGCTAAAACAGCACAGTTATGACATTGGTAGCAGAAGTATGTTCTCCATCCTACTTTTTATTCCCCAAAATTCTGCTTGTTGCCTGTACTTGCTGCAGTCAACAAATCCTCAATGAAATCATGTCTGGCCTCCCAGAAGACTGGACCCTTTTACACAACTGGTGCCAAGATACCTGATGGGTTTGTCCTCTACCAAAATATGGTGATACTCCTTCCCGCGTTCAACACCCTGTCTGCCCAAGGGTTCTTCCAGGCTTCCTCTGCCATGCCTTGTGCAACTGACAAAAATACCATGCCAGCCTACATAGCATAAAGACTTCAAAGTACTGCCCTGGAATCCTTTGCTGGGGCCAACAACAACAACACTGCCGTATGGATTCAGTCTGCCCAGAGCAAGCTGGCCCAAATGGAATGCCTGCAGAAATTCTGGATTGCAGAAGTTTTCATCCAAATGACTCACAACACTGGAACCTGGTGCAATAAGTGGCACAAAGAACATGTTGAGAAGGACTGGGATACCTTTAAGTAAGACTTCTTGGCAAGATTTGTGCTTAAGAACACCACATTCATGATCATACGTCAAGTAAAGAACTTAACCCAGACAGGCACCGTGAAAGAACTCACCCGCGCCTACAAGGAACTCCAACTTTGTGTACCATCTGGCATGGCCTTTGACACCCCAGCCACACACCTCATATACTACAACGCCCTCAAGTTGCATGTGATGAGGCATGTGAGCCTGGACCAGGTGACCAACCTGCAAAGCTTGTACCACAAAGCAGAGAAAGCGGAACAAACCTCCAACACACTTCATAAGGCACAAACTGGGAAACAAGAAAGACCCAAGGACTCCCATCTAGGCAGGCACTCCTCTCAACCACCCCCTGGAGGCAACGGGAATAACACCAACCACAAACCCCTGGGTTTAAATGGACATGGAAATGGAAACAATGGCCAGTCAAACCAGACCCATTTCCGTGTTACCACCACACAAGACAACCAAGACAAGGGAAAAGCCCGGGGAGAGCACCAAGAAAGCCAAGCTCTCCCCACACAACTCCTGACTTACCCAATGATGAGTACCAACCCAAGGACGTGTACCAATGATCCAAGTGCCCTAAGAGGACCCGGTACTGTACACCATTGCCAGACATCCCAATAAATTGATGTCCTATCCTTTCCGCTTTTGCAGTTACACAGGCTCAGCACTCCTGGATTTGGGCGCAGATTGAACCCTGGTTAACAGTAGCTTTATGGATAAGTTCAAGCAGGCCACTAATCCTTTGCAGATTAAAAATGTGGTCCTGGCTGACAAATACCACATTGTTGTGACAAGGGAAGCTGCCCTCTTCTCTGTCATGCTTGAGAACTTGCACTCTACCATCCAAGGCCCTGCCATTGACTTTCCAAAATTTGACATCATACTGGGTTTGGATTGGTTGCAAAGGAACAATCCTCACTTAGACCTGGCAACCTCAGTGTCAACCATCAAGCATAAAGGTGTCAATCACCAGATCTACCCTGACCCAGTGGACCAACTCCTTTGCAACCACTTCTTTGTGCGCATCACAGAGACCCTGTACAAAAAGGAAAACCTGAAGGCAATTGACTAGGACTCCTGCCAGTACAAGATCATAAACTTCAAGGATCACCAGGATACCTCCACACCTCAGGATCACAAAATTGTGGCCCACCATCCAGAAATCTTCAAGGAGGCTTTACCTGGGTTACCTCCAGAAAAACATATCCAACATTCCATTCAACTCAAGGAAGCTGTACCCAAGGCGTGGTCCATCTATTGCCTGACCTCAAATGAAGACAACAACCTATGTGCCTACCTCAAGGAGGCCTTGGAGAAAGGACTTATCTTCCCCTCACAATCTCCCTTTGGGGCTGCCGTATTCTTTGTGGCCAAGAAGGATGGCACCCTGAGTCTGGTCACAGATTAACAAGCCCTAAACAAAGTTACCATAAAGAATTTTTACCCACTACCACTTATTGACAACCTCTTTGACACCCTGGGCAGTGCCACAGTCTTCTCCAAGATTGACCTAACCACAGGCTACAATCAGATTTGTATTAAGGAGGAAGACATTCCCAAAACAGCCTTCCATACTAAATACGGCTCATACAAGTGTGTGGTACTCAACTTTGATATGACAAACACCCCCTCAACCTTTGTGACCTTCATGAATGAGGTGTTTTCCCTGCACAGAGGCAAACATGCCTTAGTCTACCTGGACAACATTATTGTCTATAGCCCCTTGGTAGAACAGCACTATAAGGACTTAGAGGCAGTCTTTACTACCCTGGCACAATACAAGCTGCTAGCCAAACCCTCCAAATGCCAGTTCTTCTGCAAACAACTGCCTTTATTAGGGCACATAGTCTCAAAAGACAACATCAAGCCCAACAATCAGAAGATACAGGCCATCTGCAAAATGCCACCACCCAAAGACAAGTCAGAACTCTGCACATTCCTAGGAATGGTGGCCTACGTACGCCGTTTCATACCTGACTACGGCATCTTGATGGCACCCTATCTGCCATAACTGGCACCAAATCCAAGTTTGTATAAACCCCCAACGTGACCTCTTCTTCAGACGCCTTAAGGAGAAGCTCACAACAGCACCTATCCTGCAGTACCCCAAACGCAATGGGGAGTACCAAATGGAAACCAACGCCTCAGACGCATCCATTGGGGGAGTACTAAAAATCAAAAACAATGATGGTGACTTCCTGCCTGTAGCCTACAAATCACAAAAACTGACAGACAACAAGTGTTTATATCCTATCCACAACAAAGAATTGTTGGCTATTGTACACTGCCTAGTCAAATGACGTTGCTACCTAGAATGGCAGGAAGAATTCAAGGCGTTGACCAACCACAAGTCACTCATATATTTCAAAACCCAAGCAAACATATCTCGCTTTCAAGCACACTGGATGGAGCTCTTGGAGAAATTCAATATGCTCATATAGTACAAACCTGGTCCCAAGCTTGCCATGGCAGACACACTCTCACGCCTGTACGTTTGAGCCACAAGAGGAGAGAATGGGCTTGACCCAGACTGGCCCCTCTTGGTACTTTGGACAAAGTACAAAGGGTTTCCCCCTGGCACCACAGATATAACAAAGGAAATAGTCATTAAGAACAAGTACTTATTTTTAGACGTGTATGGAACCTTACATCAAAAAATGTCCAACGGAACCACCATCCCTTATGTCCCCACACATCAGCAAGTTGACACCATCCTACGTTACCATAGAGACCTAGGGCACACAAAAAGTTTCAACCTCTATGAGTTCCTTAAAAACAAAGCATGGTGGCCAACCCTGTACCAAGATGTTCAGGAAGTCTCAGAACAATGTGAAGTATGTGAAAAATTTGCAAGAAGCAAAACCCCACCAAAGTCAGTACTACCTATCCGCATGCAACTACCCTTCAAGGTGTGGGCGCTAGACATTGTAGGCCCCATGCCAGGAAAGCATAATGAAAAGAAGTACATCATCACTGCAATAGACTTTGATACACAATGGCCAGTAGCACAAGCAGTAAAGACACATACCGGCAATGACGTGCAGTGGTTCATAGGAAAATAAATCATCAGCAAGTTTGGAAATCCAGAACTCCTGATAACTGATGGAGGCAAAGAATTGACCTCTGAAGATATCAATGTATACCTCACCAAGAATGGAGTCAAGCACACCGTGACAACACCTTATCACCCTCAGGCCAATAGACGTGTTGAGTAATTAAATGGCAGTCTTGTGTAAGCCTTGGCCAAGCTCACCACCGGGAGACCTGAGGACTGGTATAAGCACCTACCAACTGCACTACTTCTGTGCCAAACTTGTGTGAACAGATCCACTGGGAAAAGCCCTTTTGAGTTGGTATATAGCACACAGCCCAACATCATCCAAGCATTATCAGGACCCAAGCTGGAAATTCCAAGCAAGGTCCCCCCTTGCTCAGATCCCCAGGTCATAGAGGCCAATGATGATTAAACAGAGAGAGAAAACAAGTGTCTACAAAAGACATTTGTCCCCATCTAAAACAGACATGAGGTTGGTGACAAAGTTTGGGTCATGAACATTGACAAAAGCAAACTACAACCCAAAAACCTAGGCCCAGCAATCATCCTAAAGGTAAACAAAAATAACACTTACCTTGTGCAAGGACTTGGGAAATGTAAACAGGACAAGGGCTTCCACCATGATTTCCTGAGACCCTGCAAGGCAAGACAGAGATAATTAGAGACCACCCTACCCTCCACAGAACAACAGTTAGTCCAGTATGGCGCCCAGGCTCCTGAAAACCTCCCTGACAACCTGCCCCCAGAGGAAGCCGACCTTCAGTCAGGGGGTGTCAAAACAGCAGGCTTGACCTGCCAACAAGGTTTTGAGTAAGCAGGTTTATGACATGCAACCCAATTACCCAGTCACTTGAAGCCAGACTAGGAAGTCAACTCAAATTTCCAAATCCAACAACATGAACAGATGATGATACCTTATGTTGGACACCTTGTTTTGGCGCTTGACTCATTACCAGAATCAAGCCACCCCCTTCACCATTCCACCGTGTGATCAACACTATCTTGTTCCTGTTATTCATGACTCAAACTAACTATATAATCATTATCTCTCAATAAAGAATATTATCTAGTTTCTAAATGTTTTCCCCTTGTAACTCTGCTAAAACAGCACAGTTACAACAATTTGTATCTGATTAAACACATTGCAGAGATCAATCTTTGAATACACCTGAGCTCCAGTCAATATATTGCACAAATCATCAGCGTTGGGAATAGGATAACAGCTCTTGCTTTTAATATTGTTAAGCTTCTGGTAGTTGACACACAGACATATTTCCCTGTCCTTCTTCCCCACAAATAACATTGACAATAAACAAGGGGCCTTGGAGACGCAGATAAAGCCTTTCTTAGTAATTTCCTCAATGGAGGGCTTCAAGACCACTTGCTCCTTGTGGTTACAACTGTATATTAGTCCATGGCTGGTCTGTGTACCAGGCATCAGATCAATTGCATGGTCAAAGACAGAGTGGCTAGGAAAACAAGTGGTATCCTCCTCACTGAACATGTGAGTCCATTTCTGCAGCTGCAGGGGCAGCACGCCTTTCAAAGATTCCATTCTCATCACCATCAGTTTCCCTGGTGTGACCTGTGTCAGGGAACCGGCCTGTGGGGGGTTCCTGGGAACTTGCAGGCAGACAGCCTGTGGGTCCTGCAGGCAGGTCCCACCACAAGATTGGTGCTAACTTTACAATATAAGATATCAATTTTCCCAGAAGGGCCCCAGGTCTTCTTGCAGATACCATTGAATCAATCAGGCCAGTGAGAGTGATATATATCACCCCAAATATCAGAGTGGAGATGAATTCATTGGCTGTAATGAATTCCTGCAGGCAGTCAGGCTGCAGAGTGAGAGGTGGTGACATTGGAACTAAATAGCCAGGCAAGTATTTGTACTTGTCACAGAATAGCAGAGGAGGTATGGTGACTTTGGTCCCTTCTCTGTAAATGGTTTCTGTCTCTCTAGTTCTAGCCTCTGGGTCGTAGATTAGGATTTCCTTTAGGGTGAACTCCAAATACACTGGATTGGGTGGGTATTCAGTGAAATGTACTGGGCCATAGGGAGCTCCTGGTGGACAATAGAATTTGGGCAGCTGGTCCGTGGTTTCTTGGGGTTGGTGGGTGTGAGGTGTGAAACCGCAGGAGTTGGTCTGAAAATGAAATAGAACTAAAATCAAATATGGGATGACTTGGTTGAACCAAAGATTCATGTCACTTTATTGCAAGAATGATGATGGGTAACTTCCTGGCAGCCCAGGGGATAAGTATACCCATCTTCCATGGAGAAACTTTTACAAATTCCTTTGGGCCTGGTGCTACTGTCTACTAGATTTTTACAGCCCTCAGCGGTATCCATTGTGGGATTTATTTCACTGGTTGATTCAAACTGAGAAAACTTGAATTTCCCTTTCAGGTTGTAGGATTTGTCATCTTTGGGTGACCTGAATTCCACAGGAAGTTTCTTTGCTTCCCCTGCCGCAGTGGCCCAAGTTATTTCAGTATCCTTGGCTTAGCCTGCGCTCTCATTGGTTGGTTTAACAGGAACCTTTGGCGTGAGAGGCCTAGATGCAAGTAATTTCTGTTCATCAAGCCTAAGGAGATTCTCTGAAGTCAAACCCTGCTCTGGTTCAAGCCCAAAAATCTGCAGGTGGCCAGGTGGGTGGCCCTGCGGGCTGGCGGCCCACAGGGTATCAGAGTTTGAATCATGTAGTTGAGGTTTTCCTATGAGTATAGTCAACAGGAGTTTGTCATTTGTGATAGCCTGGTCCTCACTGAAACAAAAGGGTGTAATATTGGTTTGGGGGTCTACCCATAGTAACAGTCTGGTCTTGGTAGTTCAAGATAGCCCCATGTCAGGCCAACCAGGATTCTCCCAAATTAATGGATGAGGAAGTCCCATCATCAGAATCAAGGAGGTAGGGTATATATTCAATCCCACCTGAACCAGAAGCTCCTTCAGACAACCCCAACCTGTATTGTTAGTACAATTCCCTAAGGCAACACAGTACCTTTATTTTGCTGCTTTCAATCATAGCTCCTCAGCAAGTTCTACTTTCATAAAGCTTTTGTTGGCCCCTGTATCAATAAATGGGTCATTATTTGTTAGATTAATCTGTTTCCTATTAACTGTGCTACTTAAAACTTTAAAATTTTTTTTTAGTTTTCTTATCAATAAATTTAAATAATTACAACAATTTTATCAAAATAAATCTTATTTAATCCTTATAATATAAAAACCTATATTAAATTAATCATTTTCTACTTACAGCTAAATTAAACTGTATTAAAAGCTAGTAACAATCTTATTTCATATACCATTATTTCTTGAAAGCTGATTAGTACAAAATGACATCATTCTAAAAAGAGCAACCTAAAAATACAATAAAAACTGATATGATGCTTTTTGTTGGAAATCAAATTGTTGCCTAAAATCTTAGCTTTTTTAAAATATTTAATTTAAAATGAAATAATTTTTGAATCCCTCTTTTTAAAAAGAGGGCAGATAGATTTTTTGCATATTTAATAAATATTAAATAATTTTGGATTTTTTAAAAAAAAATCTAGTAAAAATTTAAAAAAAACTAAAACTAAAATTAAAACTGAACTTTTATTGAAATTTCAGTGATCTCATTTAGCATAAGTAATTTATTCTTAAGTTAGATTTTATAGAAAATATATAATAAGAACTTATAAGAGAGTAAAAGTTTTTCTTTTCAAAATTTTAAGTATTTAATATTAATAAAATTGCTTTATACAACTATTTAATAAAATTATATTTTTATACTGTATGCTAGAGATAATATGTATAAAAAATTCAAACATAAAAAAGAATGTATCAAAATCTTGCTTTATTTAATTAAATTTTATAAAGGTTAAAATTTATTTGAACTAAATGGAAAATAATCTTAGTCATTGTATCTATAAAAATAAGATACAAATTTAATTATACAAGCAAATATTTATATGTGATTAGAAAAACATTTTTTTGATAGATTTAAAATATATAAAGTTTATTTTTAAGAACTGTTAAAGGTTATAATAAACTTAAGTTTATTTAAAAAGGTTTTTGAGTTGGTTAGTAAAAGTAAGCTAAATAATGATTTATACTTTAAATTTAGTTTATTGATTAAAATATCATACTTTAAGAGTTAATTAGCATATTTTATTTCAAATAATAATTTTATAAGCTTACATTCAAAGCCACTTCAAGATACTAAATCGGTATTGAAATATAAAGTTGCAGCACAATTCCGAAAGCTGAGATTAAGGGCTTTCTAATGATACTAGTTTGAGCGAGATTGAAGTACTATTCGCGGAAATATCAACAGTTAACCAGAATATAAAAAGGGGTAAATAAACAATGATATCAGACTTCAGGGGTGATATTGATAAATTAAGGAGATCAGTTGGGGGTCAGTTGGGGATTTATGCCTGTAGTGCGAAAGCTCAGCTAACATGGTATTTAAACAGCTCAACTTTACAGAAATTTACTTTACAATCCACACCTTTGCTCCTCTCTGATAACTGCACATCTATTTCCAAGCAAGAACTGCCTGAACCAAGCCAAGGAACCCAACCACTATCACTATGGAACCTATCAAGTTTGCACCTCAGATGACACCCTTCTTCTCACTGGGGGCTTCTACTAAGAGAGAAAGAATCTCTATGCTTAAACAAGCATTCCTTTTTACTGCTGGCAGTGATCTTAACAGCTTTGTTGAGCATTTCTTATTAAAAACAGAGTTTGGAAAAAGTACCTTCTTACCTGTCATACAAAATTCCAAGACAGATGATTTCCTTAACAACCTAAAGGAATTGATGTCAGAGTCCCCTGCCAAGCACCTTCCTTCCCTAAGAGCATTGGTTACATCAAGCTACAGTCTGAAAGAGCTTTGGGATTGTGGATTTAAAATGACAAAAAATGAGTATTCATATTCTAAAAAAATAAAAAATGCTAAAAAAGCATCATTAAATTCAAAAAATAAAAAAGGAAAAAATGATTCAGTAAAAAAAGAAAACATAAAAAATATTTTAAAACATATATTAAAAAATTCATTTCCAACTAGCCAATTCACTAAAAAATCCCCTGGATTGATTTATGAAGAATTACAAAAAGAGTTGAGTGAATACTCAACTAAAATAAAATACTCATTATTGAAAACAAAAAAAGAAATTTACGAAGATATGAAAATAAAAAACAATATTTCTATTTCACTTTCCACTTTTTATAAGCTTATTCCTAATAATATAATTAAAAGCAAAAAGCAAACTGATATGTGTAACATTTGCAACTTAAAAAAGTCATTAGAAATGAAGAAAAAGGATTTGAGTATAAAGAGGTTGCCATTGCCTAAATCTATTAAAGAAAATTTGAAATCTATTGAGCTACATGAAAAGTTTTATAAGCATCAAAATAAAGAATATATTAGTGATATAAATAATCTTGATAATAATTCATGTGTTATAGTAATAGACTATAAAGAAAACTTTAAAATAGGTGGGGGTCCTATAGAGACAAATAATTGTTTTTATGAGAAAATACCTATTTCTTTATTAGGATTTGCAATTGCTTTTAAAGAAAATGAGAAAATTAAATATGAGTATCATGACTTTTTATCTGAAATTTTATCTCATGACTCTTTGTTTTCAGGTCAGTGTTTGATAAGTCTGCTTAAAAATAATAAATTTAAGAATATTAAAAATATTAAAGTTTGGACTGATAATGGTAATCATTTCAGATCTTATGAATTCTTATATTATCTTTTTAAAGAGGTACCTAAAATTATAAAAGGAACAATTAAGTTTAATAGATTTGTTGAGTGTCATGGCAAAAGTATTGTTGATGGTCATTTTGGTGTATTATCTAAAATATTTAAACAAAAGGAAAATGAGATGTATATAAAAAATATAAATGATCTCAAAATGGTTTTTGAGAGAGAGGAAGAAAGAAAGGGTCTATATGAGACACTTGTAAATAATTCAGATGTTTCCCAAAAAATCTTTTTTCACATCTATGATAGAAAATCTAGGCCTAAAAAAAGCTGGCTTGAAGTCAAAGCATTTTATGTTAATCTTTCATATTTAATGAAAGATGGTGAGCTGTATGTTTCACCTTTGACATTTGAGGATGTTAAGGAGTACTCCAAAATAAATTATTGTGCAAAGTTCTGCACAGATGACAGAGAAACAAAGAGAGCTGATACTACTAAAGGATTAGTAGGACATGTTCATGAAGTTGGACGCATAACAAAAACTTATATTTCACATAGGGTAAATAGTCTTTTAAATACAACAACTTTTTTTTCTAAAAATAACTAAGAAATTAATTATATGAGCCAAAGATAGGGTAATAGCAATTATAGCTTTGGGGCTGCTATTACTCTCCCATGCAACTCATATATTTAATTCTTGGCTTATTAAAATAGAAAAAAGGGTTTTAGCAAAAAATACAGCTAATAGAAATAAGATTTATTTCTATTATTGGTATATTTTACACTATTAAACTTTTCTTCAGTAAACTAAGCATTATACTAATGTTCAAAAAACATAAGTTTATGACTTAAATGATACCAAAGAAGTTAAAAGGCTTTGAAATGCTTAAGCTGGCGCCTTGGCTTAATCTAACAAATAATGACCCAAATGCTTCTAGCTGTCTGGATTGGCCGTCTGATAGTATCTTAACAGTATTACTTGTAAGGCTAAGCACTAGTACTTATTTGAGCTAGAGAAGCAGTGTTTGGGGTCTTGTGTGGACACACCCCAGTAAGATGTCTGGTTTTGTGACAATGGAAACACAGTCTTTCACGGTAGTGGTGCTGAAGTTTGTCAGGGGTTAATCCAGGTCTGTGAGCAGGTGGTGTCACAGTAAGTTCAATAATGCCAGGGATTATTTGGCTGAGTAGAAAATCTTGGAAAGCCAGGAAACCTTTAACAAAGCTGACTGATTTAACAGACTTTAATCAAAAAGTTGATTGCAAATGGGTTATGGCTGCTCCAGTTTGCCAGTCAAATCTGATTCCCCCCTGTAAGCTGACGTTGATAAATCAATGTAACTTAAGGGTCACCAGATATGAACTTATTATCAGCATGGTTGTCAGAAATCGGTCACCTAAGGGTTCTTTGCAACCTGGACCAGATACTCACTTGATAATGTGGAAGGAATAGGAGCCCAGGATTCAGGTGGTATTGCTTAGTTGATTTTTGATATATATTGAATAATTTTCACTGTTTCAACTCTAAGAGTTGAATACTCCCAAAAATTTACTCAATAAAAATCATATATCCCATGGTCTAATTCACAATTTTAAAATGCATCCTGTAGTTGGATTATTGTGCTACATTCCCTACAATCTGATTCTAAGCCGGATCATTACTAGAAGATGGGGCCCTGCAGTTGGAACTTTGTTGTAGGCACCTCCCAATGTTAATTCCATGCCTGCCAATCTTGGAGTTGTCCCCCCTGTCTTTGAAAAATAAAATTGTGTTGCATCTCAATGTCCCAAATTTTATTCTGAAGATACTCTGATGCTTTCACAGGCTATTTATCTTGGGCTACTTTGGTTAGGATTAATTGTATTACTTAATCCTAGTATCTCAATTGGAAATCTCACAAAACAATATCTGAAGCCACGTTGGTGGTTAATCATTAATTCTATGTAGATCTGGGTGGTAATTCCCCACCATTTAGAAACGGCTTCATAATATCCTGCAATTTCTATCACAGGTGGTGCTCTTGCGGGTCTGGTTGATCCCTGACTAGCAGGTTCCTGGTTCAGGCTTAACCCCTTGCAAATAGTTACAAGTTCATCCAGAGGTAGGGAAGGTGGGTGGTGTTGCAGGAGATCCTTCAGGCCTAGGTTCACACCTTTCTGGTATAGGATAGTTGACAACTCATCTTCATGCAATGCTCAATTCTTCAGGGTCATAAACTCATTGGTGTAGGACTGAATAAATATCATATTTTGTCTGATTTCCAACATTTTGACCATCATGTGGTATATAGTATCCTGGTCTTCCCCTGTTGCCATGAGTTCAGACTCAAACTTTGCATAGTCTAAACAGAACTCCTTGTCTTAAGTAGTAGCCTTCCCAAACCAATACAGTGCTTTGTCAGACAGCATAGCAGCCATGCCCAGGATCTTTTTGGTGTTATTGGGATAAGCATCTGAATTGGTCTGAAAATGCAGTTGTAGCACTGGCATGGCCCATTGGGACTCCTCCAGGTTTAACTTGCCCATGTGAGGCATTTATATTTGGGAATTAGTCTGAGTTACTAATATGTTCTGAATTTAGGCAGGACCAGCAGCAGGGTTTTCCAATTCATTATCTTGAGTCTGTGTGGTCAGGGTCTTTCATAATTTAGCACATAATTGGGTCATCAACTTATAGGCATAATAAGTGATAATCAATAAAATCAACATACAAGAGGCCCCAATAATAAACAACATCTTGGGGCTCAGGTTACCAAGGTTTGTAAAGATTGCCATAATGTCAGGGTACCGCGTCCCAGGGAAAGGACTGTTAGCCTTAGCTGCTAACTTGCTCTGCTGGGTAGAGGGTAAAGCCTATCATAGGAGGGGTGCTAACTTGATGAGATAAGATGCTTATTGGCCTACTAGAGCCCAGTGTCCAGCAGCTGGAACCATAGTATCAACTAATCCAGCTAAGGTGATGTAGGCAATGCCTGCATATTGGGTGGCTGTGGGAGGAGTCAGACCTGGGGTGGGGTTTAGGCTGTCAGGTTTGGGTGTTGGGGGTGCTTCCATATCTTTCTGGTAGTCAGTCAAATAGTTTTATTCAATACAGGGTTTGGAAGCTGGTTGCTGGCACCAGGTATTCTTGTGGAAGGCTGTTTGTGGGGTTATCTGTTGGGCCAGGTGGTCTGGGCAGGGGGTCATCTTCACAGTAAACTCTGTGTACTATGGTTTAAGTGGATATTCAGAAAAATGCAGTGGCCCAATGGGTGCTCCTGGTGGACAATAAAACGCGGGCTGGGGTTTGGGAGCTTCCTCAGGAATGCGGGCTGTCAGCCCAAGATTTTCTGTTGGAGCAGTAGTCAAATGGAAAAAACCAAGACAAAATAAGGAATAAATTGGTAGAACCAAGGTCCCATAAACTTATTTTATTTTATAATGGCAATACTAATTGTCAAGACTTCATGGAGTTTAAATACCATTTCAAATGCTAAGTTCAGAATCTAACCCATCACCTGATTGCTAAGTTGCTTAGTTTCTTCCAACCCAAGAGCTCTGGCCCCATCCTGGATTTTTTGGCCCGTCATTTCTTCTTCTGGAACAACTTTCATCTGAAGGTCCAACAATAATATCCTCATGGTCTCATCATTGCCACTGATGTTCCTGTCATTCTTTACCAAGTGACCCTCAGAAGCCCCAAGCCAGGTCAACCCTGGTCCCATGATCTGAACATCTCTGGGAGTCACTTCAAGGTCATCAGAGGCCCGGAGATCACGTGGCCTGGAGGCCTGGACTTTTAACCTATCAACTGAGTTTACTTGAGACTTCAACTTATCAAGCTGAGCAGTAAATTCCTCCCCAGATGACCCATCAGTCAATATGGGAGTGACAACATGTTGATTCAGTGCTTCTAGCAATCTAGACTGGCCTATATTAATCACTGCCCTATGATTTTCCTTCATACTTTGCAAATCTGTGGCCTGGAATACCTTCAAATTTCCCTGATTAACCAGGTTCAAATCACAGCTTGTTCCAGCTCTTTCATTGGCTAGCTGCAAAAATCACGGGAAGACGGCCCAGGGGTCTGCAGGATCCTCACAACCATCAGAATCAGGTCACAAGTTTGATTCTCCTAATTGGAGTTTTCCACTCATTTTGAGAGAACTGTCATTCATGACAGTCAGTGTTGGGAGGCAAAGGAGTAGTATTGTGACGGAAATAGTCAGATAGTAGGAAGCAGTCTCCATGTGGTGGGGAATCACCACTCAAATCCACATGAAGTTGATGATTAACCACTGTCAAGTATATACTTCTGGGAAGCATAATAAATAAGATAAAGGGGGAATTAAGAAGAGAATTATACTTTATTAGTTATGAATATAGGATAATATATAGTATCATTAAAAGCCACATACTGTCTGTGTACATCATGGAGTCATAGGGCTTATCTGAGTAATGTTCCTCTTAAGTCACAAGGCTTGTTCAAGTTGTGTTTCATTTAGGATCTGGAATGTTTGATTCCCATGTGTAAGGGATTTCATCCCTTTCATAAGCAGAAAATGAAAGCCTGCAACACTTAGCACACAGAAGCATTCAGAAATTGTATTTATAAATGTGAAAGTGGGAAATAACAGTAATAATGAATTGATTAAATTAATTAATTTACAAACACATTTGAAATTGATTAATAAATGTGCTTCTGGAAGCAAAATCAAAAACCAAGTTGATAACATAAACTCTAGTTTAAACTCAATAATCAAGGCACCTGATGATAGAATCAACAGCAACAGTGTAACAGCATTTAAAATTAGCTCCAATACAACCAACACAGCCAATCAGAAAAAAATTAAATGCTTAAAACATTATAAACAATATTCAGGGGAACCACAAAGCTAATCATTTGATACAGATCAACCAAGCCAGAGAAGCACCACTCATCCAAGCCCAAAACATAACCTCAATCATAGTACAGAAGGATACTGCAATTCAATAACCCAACTCACCTCTTCTTGCATTGCAGACTGAAGCCTGCTGCAGTCCTGCAATGCAACACTTTTCAAACTACTCTTGCAGGATTACCTGGCAACCACTATGCCCCCTTCTCTACTTGACTTCAGTATTTAAGCTGAAAATTCCCCCTGAGCTAATTGCTCTAATGATTTTGTATTCCTATCTTCACTTCAATAAATATATATTCTCAAAATCCTCTAAATTTTGATTAGTAGATACCCAGGATTCTCTGCCCCACATGAAGCTCATACTTATGGTTTGGGATTTGTGTTTGTTAATTGGGCTTGGCCAGGCTAACATGAACTTTGAATCCCCCAAACAAAATCCAACTGATAAATCAGAAGACTCCATTTGGTATTGTTTTGGACCATGTTGCTGTCATGCCCCATACATTGAAACTTCACAATTTCCCCCATTATTCATCCCAAGGCCCCTGGTTGGTCTTGGAATATAGCAGCGGCTATTACATGTTAAACCACTTCACTCCCTTCCTGGGAAGATTTTGCTTATTTGGTCACTTTTTACATATGTTAATGATAGGGATCACAGTAGGGTTCACTCTATTCAAGTTCAAGATGGGAGCTCTTCTTCACTCTATTGGAGAGAGACTCCCCAATGAGTGGATATCTGACACTGTGATAGATTGCTGAATGATAGTAATGCCACCAACTTAATGATTAGTCAGGGAATCATTTAGTGACTCACTTGGGGAATTAATTTCCCAAGAGGGAGTGTGAGATTAGGCTGATTGACCACAAATGATCAGGCTAATCATTGTACGCAGATCATTATCAGTTACACGCTGTATTATCACTAGGCTAATATTCTATTAAGCATAGTAATTATATGCTGTATAATCACCAATATAGTATAATGGATATGGCAGTTATACGCCATATAATCACCAGTATATTATAATGAATATGGCAGTTATATGCCATGTAATTGTTAGTTTATTATGATAGATACAAAAATTATACGCTGTATTATCACTGATTATCATTCTGATGTGTAGTGATTATACGCTGTATAATTACTAGTTTATTATAATTGATATTAGCATTATACACCGTATAAATGTTAGCCAATAGAATGATTATCACTGATTACACAGCGTGTAATCATATAATCATCAATTGTATATCACTCATTCCATCCTACTGGACATTGTATCAACTCAGTCCCACCCAACCTGATGGACGTATATGAGTATATCAAACAAGTGATGCACATATGGCTAAGAAATACCAAGTTTGGATCAGCATTACACAGTGTATAATTGGGTTCCTTATTGGTTCAGGTCAGCATTACATGCCAGATAATCTAAAAGTCAATATTGGATTGAGTCTGCTATTATACAGCGTATAATCCCTAATTCAACCTGTTGCATTAATAAGCAGAAGTCTTGCCAGACAGAAAAGGATCACTGATTAAGCCCTGAAAATGGAATACCAGAATTCTACCTTCCAATGTAGGAGGACAGATTAGGGACCATTTATAAGCAACAACTAAATATGGTGTAGTTTCCCAGTGCAATAATGGGTGTGTAAGATACAGCCAATCAATAAATGACAGTAGGCTAGCTCAAGAAGAGTGTAGGCTGTAGCTAAAGTGCCATGTATGCCTTGCTAAGGCCAGTAGCAGCACACATGCCAAGGACAACCAATCAGGATAGGTGCAGCTAGCAAAGATGGACCTATTGCAAAGGTAGCCACTGAGAACTGTCTGAAAGGACAAGAAAAAGGGTTGTTGCAGTATATATTGATACAGACACCTGAAAGGATAAAAACAAGTTTTTAGTTACACCTGGATAGATTGCAGCCACTGGCTAGATCGTACTCCAGTTTCAATAAACATAATTATATACAAAGTTCTATTCTATTGTAGTCTGTAGTGCTCTTGCATAATTATTAGGTAGAGTACATTGGCAAGGCTAACATCTATCTGTAGCTTTGAACATACCAGCAATAACCCAAGTTGCTCAACAGGGAGTAATCAAAGATTTTATGATATTAGGTAGACAAGGAAATCAGCTACTACTATGATAAGTATAAAGTTGGCCACTACAGGCACCAGAGAGAGGTGGAGTTATGGTTGATCTTTTTAAAGTATTATTAAATTTTTAAGGGATAAAAGGGGAAGCAAGGGCATATTGAGATTGCTTGAGGAAAAAAATCCAGTTCAGGAAAAATCAATAGGATGAAAATTCTCATTAATGGCATGCTGGATATGATTGTTTTTGCAAAATCTGGGCAAGATATGTTATACAATCTCATCATATATTCTATATAGATTTAGACCCCTGATTTAACTTTCAAAATTCTGGATGAAAGTGATTTAGTTTAAACATCACTGAGCAGTGATTCAAGGGTCCTAGTCACCAGCTAAAATGACATGTGTCAGGAAATCCTGATTAATTAGGGTTGACTGATCTATCTCCTTATCACAATAGCTATAGATCAAAATTAACAGGCCACCGCCAGATGCCAAATATCTATTCTGGATGTAAAATCAATGGGCTATAAGGTTGATCAAGAATATAGAGTGTGTGAAACATTATCAGCTAAAAATAGAATATTGCCTCATTATAGAACCAGTACTCAGGTTAAGAATTACAACTATGGGGGTTGAAACTAGTAGCTTGGAGATGATAGGCTAGCTAGTAAGAGTTAACAGCAACCAGACACCAGTCTGGTCATAGTGTAGTATGCTATAAAAAGCCCTTCCAAACAGGGTTGGAAGGCAGATAATTCACATCATTAACATTACTACTGATATTATTGTAGTGGTGCCAAGTTGTCAGGAATCTTTCTGAGGAAATTCCTGTCAACAATGCAGTGGAAAATCTAATCACATAAGGGTACTCCAAACCAGTTTCATTGGAAAATACTGGAAATTTGATTTAGTTAATAGTATTTGTTCTATATTACCTTAGACAATCATTCCGGTTAAAGTTGATTATTCCAGAATGGGGATTGAACCTGCATCATCTCTGGACTTAGTTGGTTGACTAGATAATAAGAATAGTGTTAATTTTAAAATTGACCAATCATTACCTTTGAAAGAATGCTTCAGCCAATCAACCAAAGCCAAATCAACTTTGAATCATTATCTAATCAATCCAGGTGACGTTTCCAAGGTGATTGATACTGTTTCTGTGATTCCAGGCTCTGAATACACTGGTTTCATTGTCTGTTCTTCTCCTGATCTCCTTCCTGTATGTGGAGAAAACAAGAGCTTCTCTAGTGTTTGGCCTGCTTGGTAGGCGTATAATTTAAAACAAATATTGTTATTATGCTGCTGAGTTCATATTTATGATGAATTCAATTACAAATTCTAGTTTTAAGTTTCAACCGCCCCAAATTCCCCAGGTTCACCTCCAAATTTCCCTGATTCATCTCCAAATTTCTTGATTCCCTTTATATTGTCTCCAGAATATTTTCTGGCTATCATGCTATATAAAGCTGGTCAGCTATATTTTACTAATTGTTTAATCAATAAAGTCTACACTCACCCCAAGTGAATTACTGTTTATTTTAGCTTGACTTAAACATTTTTTTAATTCTAACCATGAGATTACCCAAGACTTCTCTTGGGTATAAATGGATATATTAGATGATCTTGTTGTCGGCTGTATTGGCCAGCATTTTGATAGGTTCACGTGCAGACTCTGGCACTTCTCCCAAACCTCAGTTCTTGGATAGCTCCTGGCACCAAGTAATACCAGGGGTATGGTATACTGCTACCCTCTTGTCTCAAATCCACCTCGGAAGGAAGAACCTCAGAACTATCAATCCTTACACAAAACCATTGAACCACAGGTCTTTTGCCCATTGGCTTCTGCCTTTCTCTTGTGCTACTTAGGAGTGTACTTCTTCCTTGGCCGATTCAATCTGCTCTTAGACCGATATTGCCTGGTTGGGAAACTGTTCCATCTCAACATGGTGTCCCTGCCTGTGGGTTCCTTGGTTACTGGTCTTAATCCCTCTGCTATAATTCACCACCTCGGGAGATTACTTCCAAGTGGGTGGGTGCCTGACACAAGTAATCAATAAGAGCAAATTATTGATACTTCATAGATCTTACCAAACCACCTATTTCCAAAGCTGCTGGTGTTGCGTCTAAACAACCACATGACTCTTCAACAATTGGCTCCAGCAACACAGGACATAACCCTATCAGTTGCTGTACTTTATCCACACTGATAGGAAGGCAATCATCAGCATTCAAACTGTCTACATGTAACATCTTTCATATCAACAATTCCCAAAAAAATTGTATTTTTATTGTATGTTTATTGATTTTTTTAACTTAAATAATTGTTTCTAATGACAAAAGTCAAATTTGATTTTAATTTTTAAGTTTTAAATAAAATTGTAAAAAATAAAGCCAAAATAAAACTTGGGATTGTCGACATGAAAGATGTTACATGTAGACAGTTTAAATGCTGACAGTTGCCGATTGGAAGCACATCTGTCACCATACAGATTCACTTCCATTACCAGCCATCTTAAGATGTTATTACATCAACTCAATAAACATAATAATTCTTCCTCAAGACCCCAAACTCTTGACAGAATGTTATAAATTTTAATTGATAATTTACTTAAGATGTACCAAGTGCTTCAGACATGAACAACAAAATATAAAAAATGGTAATTTTAATGAGCAGATATTCAAAGTAAAAACAAGAATATTAGGGCATATGCGGGAAGTGCGGGAATCGTCAGAATGGCATCTGAGCGCACATTCTTGAACTTTGAATTAGGAAAATCCAGGTTATTCTCTTCGTCTGAACCAAGACCACCCAGATCCTCATTGATCTTACTTAACAGTCCTGTGGAAAAGGGGTGAGTGTCTTCCCAGGCCAAAGACCAAAGAAAAGCACCGCCAAGCCCATTCTTAATAATGAAATCAGTTTTGGCTTTCACTGACCGCTTTGTCTCAAGTGTGGTCAGCGATTGGGCATCAGGATTGTAAAGATAGCTGGATTGTGTAGCAGAGTCCCACTTCATATGCATATCCTGATAGATCGAGGGAATGGTTCTGAGAAGTGCTTGTGAGGCATAGTCACTGTTTGAGTTTTTTTGTTCCTCGTAGCCAGGCTGGTTGATGGGAGCACCCAAGCCTTTATCAGTACCAAGATTTCGAAATGTATACGCATAAGCAGGTATCCCAAGTACAACCTTATTGAGAGGGACACCAACACTACTCAGGTAGTCGGTGGTGTTCTGAATCGATGTAGCAGGGATGTTATGATCAGAGTATAAATTAGCTTGGTGATATGCCATTTTCCCAGCTGGGGTATTAAAGTCGTATGCCATCAGATGAATCATGTCGAGATACACGTGTAGATTACCAATATCATAGTTTTTGATATAATTCCAAGGACAGGGCAACGCGATACTTAATTTGGGCTTCAGTGGGCCAGGAAAATTCTGAAACCTCTCATGAAGCGCTTTGGCAAGGACAATAAAAGTATTCTTATCAGCAGAGGATCCTTTTGCACCATTTTCCGAATCCTCGCCAATGACAGGAAATTCCCAATCAATATCAATATAGTCCAGCCCGTAATTGATAACAAGATTAGCTACTGAATCAATAAACTTTTCAAAGCCCCTTTTACTCAAGGCCACATCACCGAACAAGCCAGAGATTGATACCCCGGTTTTTAAATTTCGGTAGTCCTTTTTAAACTGAAAAAGAGTCAATAGATCACCAGCTAATATTCTTCCATCGCTATCTGTAATTTCATGGGGAAGAACAGCACAATTCAAAGAAGTATCAAGATGAGCAAAGGAATAAGTGAGATGAGTAAGGTTGGCAATGTGATCCCGAGGTATTTTGGCGAGCGGGATGCTACTTCTTTCTCTAGTAAAATAGGCTGATCTCCAGGCAGCATTCACACTGCCAAATATAAAGTGAAATGTTAATGTGAGCAGACCGTACTTCATCAGAATAGCAAATAAAAGAGAAAGTCGAAATTTCAAAAGGCAACGCACTTAAAATATATGCAGTGAACCACTAAACTAAATCCCAGATAACCCATATCTACAAAAAGCCCCTTAAATACGAGAGAAGGAAGAACCCAAGCTTTTTCTACTAAATTTCATATGTAGAAGTTAAAATCAACATTCATGACAAAGAAAGTTTCCAGTTTAATTAACCCGTCATTTCAGCTTTTGGCGAGGTTATATTTGTTTCCATTTACCCGACGCAGCCCCAATTTCATCCATTGAGCCTAGGGCTGCTTCGGCCAAGCCCCGAACAGCCGCGGCCAGTTTCTGGCTCTGGGTCACCCTTGTCAAAGATTTATTTTAAATGTTTCATATATGCCGCGATTCCGTTTTAAATAAAGCGGCCAAGAGCCGGAAGCCAGCCGAGGCTGAGCCGAAGCATCCCTGATTGAGCCCAAGCTTCACCAATGACTAAAGAACTACAAAGCGGATCCTAAGTTCCAACTTGAATTGGGAATTTATTTGCGGGTACACGCCAGCTCCTTAGACATTGGGGCGAATTTTTGACTCACGTTGTATTCCAATTAATGTTAAAATTGTCCCCCTTGCCACTGTAACGCTTTAGGCGTAAGCGTTAAAGTAGAACTAAGTCGAGTGGATCTGTGGGTTGATCGATTGGTGATAAATTTAAGCACAATTTAAATGGGAACTGTCTTTATTGGGGAAAGCGGGAAAGGGTTATATACCTTATTGAAAGTGGAGGTGAAACAACATACCCGGTTCTAATTCAGTGCATTGCTGCAGATGTGGGGTGGGTTGGGGACAGCTTTGAGAAGGGGGATTCCAGAACTGCATATGGGGGAACCAAGGTGCATCAAAGTGCATGATCTGTTCTGGGGCAAAAATCATAAGTGGATGGGGCTGACAGGGCTTCGAGGTCGTCTAAATTTAGAGGTGAAAATACTGAAGTTCAGTGAACGTAGCGTTAACCGATTACTAACACCACATTCCCCTACTTAAACAAAGCCACAGTATTCTTTAAGTCTGGTGTCATTCACCATATTGGGGAGGTGATTTCCATCCATGTCCTTAAGGAAGTGGTTGTAGTTAGGGGCTATGCTAGCAATCTGGAATGGTCCTGACCACTTCTGCATGAACTTCTTGGACTTGAAGTTTTGAAGAGAGCTCTTAAACAACAGAACATACTGGTCAACCTTGAACTTGTGTAGTTTGTACTGGGTATGATCTCTTGCTTGCATCTGGCGGGCTTTGGATACTAGATTTTCCTGATTGGTCTCACATTTGTTCTGCATCATCTGGGCTTGGTTGGTAGATTCAACTTTGGTATAACTATGGGAGAGGTTCAAATCAACACCATATAGTACTTCAAAAGGAATCATTTTGGTGGAAGAATGGACGTTGGATCGATAGTTCCATAAGGCTCCCGGGAGTTTCTCGTCCCAACTAGTTGGGTATCCCATACAAGTCTTTTCCAGGGTTTCGACCAGTGTCTTGTTAAATCGTTCAGTAAGGCCGTTGCATCTAGGGTTGTATGTGGTGGCAAAGCGATGATTTGTAGACATATGGGATATCAATTCTCAGATAAATTGATTTTTGAAGTGGCTTCCCTGATCGGTCAATATCTAGGAAGGAGGTCCATAGGCCGTAAAGATATCCTCATATAGGAAGGTAGCCGTCTCTTTGGCTGTGGCTGCTTTAACCGCTTTGCATACCGGCCATTTGGTGAAGTATTCAGTGGCTACCAGGAGGTACTGGTTTCCTTGACTGGTCTTAGGAAGGGGGCCTACAAAATCAAGACCCCATAGTTCAAATAGTCCTTCAACTGCAATTGGGTTGATTGGCTTTTTTGATCCTTGAGTTTGATCATAAAAGGTACAGGCTTCACACTGCTGGATGTGTTCTATGACTTCCTTGTATAGTCCTGGCCACCAGTATAGGATACTTGCTCTGGCCATGATCACTTGTTGGCCAAAATGTCCTGCTCTGTCGTGGGCTTCTTGGAGTGCTTTCTTGCGTTGGTCTGGTCTTGGGATTTCTTGTAACTGAGTCTTCTGCTTTAGAAAGAGCTTTCCTTCAATAACTGTGAAGTGTGAGCAGTAAACTAGGAACCCCTTGGCATTCTTTGCTTGGGGGAGGATTCTGTGTTCTAGTGCTTTGTAGACTGCTTCCAACTTAGGCTCATAGGGAGTTACTTGGATGTTCAACAGGGAGAATTGTCTGGAGAGTCCGTCTGCCACTTGGTTGAGCTTTCCTGGAATGTGTTTCAACTCAAAATTGTATTCCATTAATTCCATCAGCCATCTGGTACGTCTGCCGGAAGGGTTCAAATTGTTCAAGATGTATCTAACCGCCACATTGT
Organism: Entomophthora muscae; assembly: GCA_014839935.2. Lineage (NCBI taxonomy): Eukaryota > Fungi > Entomophthoromycota > Entomophthoromycetes > Entomophthorales > Entomophthoraceae > Entomophthora > Entomophthora muscae. The sequence goes on along the minus strand of QTSX02005082.1, from coordinate 11,441 downwards.
CTGTATGGATAGTGAATTTGTGTCCCAATACATAGTATCTGAATTTTTGGAGAGCATGTAATACTGCGAGGACTTTTTTGTCATATATACAGTAGTTCAATTTGTGCTAAGTGAGTTTCTTTGACATGTATTCAATGGGTTTCATCTTGTCCTCAAATTCCTGTTGGAGTACTGCTCCCAATGCAATGTCACATGTGTCTGTGAAGATGTGAAATGGAAGGTTGAAGTCAGGGTATGCCAATACTTTATTGCTTGAGAGGGCGTCTTTAAGTGTCTGGAAGGCTTGGTCTTGATCTCTGGTCCATAAGAAATCAGCTTTGGCTTTGGTAACATCAAACAGGGGTGTGGCCAATCTACCATAGTTCTCTATGAAGTCATGGTAATAACCTACAGTCCCAAGGAAAGATTGGACTGCTGTGACTGACATTGGCTTGGGCCAATCCTTTACCGCCTTTACTTTGGAGGAGTCAGGCCTTCTTCTGTGACAGTCAATTATGTGGCCCAATAGGTGAAGCTCCTGTACTGCAAGGATAGTTTTATCTGTGTTAATACCAAGGTTTGTAGTGCAGATGCAAGAGAAAACTTCATGTAGGTGATTCATGTGTTCCTCAAATGTCTGACTATACACTGTAATATTGTCCAGATAGACTGACACAAACTTGTTCAAAGTACCATGAAAGATGTTATTCATAGTGTTTTGAAATGTACAGGGGGCTCTGGTGAGTCCAAAGGGCATTCAGGTGAACTCAAATTGGCCAAATTTGGTGACAAAGGCTGTCTTTTCCTGGGACTCTGGGCACATTGCAATCTGGTAATATCCAGAGAAAAGGTCAATGTTGCTAAACCATCTGGCGCCCAAAAACTGGGTGAGGATATCCACAATACAAGGTAAAGGGTACTTTCCAGTGATTGTCAATTGATTTAACAGAATGTAGTTCACACATAAACAGATTTTACCATTTTTTTTGGGACCAACACAATAGGGGATGCCCAGGGGGACTGACTTGGAACAATTAGTCCAATCTTGAGCATTCTTTTGAGTTTCTTCTCAACAAAATTCTCCTGATATTTAGGGAGTCTGCACAGAGGGTGGGAGATTGGGGTGGCATCTCCAGTGATGATGACATGTGGGGTTGCGTGGGCCAGAGGAAGTTGGTCTTGGTCTTTTACCAGTTGGTCTTCAAACTCACAGACCAAATTATATAGGGTGTCCGCCTGATCCACAGTGAGATTTGAGTCAAAATCCAACATATCTAACAACTCTTGACATAGGAAGGACAAACTAACAGGGTATGACTCCAAGTATGGATCAAAGTGAGAGGTGGGATCAGTATACAATATGGGGAGGGGCATCAAGCTTATATCCTTTTGCATTGTCCAATAGTTGTTTTCATAATCTGTATTGATCATGAAGTCCTTGAGAGTCTTTTGGCCAATGAGGAGGTTATATTGGTTGTGTGCAAATACCACCACATCAATTTTATGGGAGACACCTTGAATGCAGAGCTCTAGTCCACAAATAATACCTTCACAGGGAGTATTACGGCCATCGGCCAACATGAACTGGGAATCACAGGCTGCAATGTCTGTATTTCCAATATGGTCAAGGAAATCCTTTGAGATGATGTTTGTATATGAACCGCCATCAAGGATGACTGATGTGGAGTGCCCATCTACCATTGCAATTGTACAAGGCGCACCTGTTTCTGCCATCATAGAGGGGAACATTCTTTGAGGCCTGGTACCTAGAACTGTGTTCTGGAGGCTTTGGCAAAACTGGGGGCTAACCTTGCAGAATTCTGCCCATGAGACTTGGATGTTGGTATTTTCCAACAATCTCATTGCTTGGGCAGATAACTTATGCGCCTCTGCCTTTGTCACTGGAACCCCAGGGAGTCAAATAGTTGGTAGGCTCTTGGGTGGTTGCAGGGATATAACGACAGGCTTATCCTTTGGGTGGGGGTTATCATCAGTGTCCATAGGGGAGTTGATAAAACTTAAGTGTTCAACCAAGGGTCCCGTTTCCATATCAGGATGCTCTGGGGGAGGAGTACAAGGTTGCTGGGGGTACTTAACTGGTGTTAAGAGGACACCATCTGGAAGGGGACTCTGGTTGGAGGGAGGACATACAGATTCAGGTACAGTCTCAATGCTTACTTTGGGTGACACCATCTGGATAGGTTCTGATTTCTGAGGAGTATCATCCTTCTGGTCAAAACTATCATCTTTGAATTTAGCATCCAGTAACTGCTCCTGGGAAATCAGATCTTCAACTGGTACAGGCATAGATTCAGGGTCAGACTGAAGGCTTGGGAGCTTAGTCATGGCTTCATCCAGTTGTTCACTGATTTTATTTTCAATGGCTATGCACTGATCTTCACCTAACTCTTCAGAGAGATTTGCAAGCTTATCCATAAGCTGTTGGATGGAATCTTCAAAAGTCTTTAGGTGGGCTCTCATGCCAGCATTGTCCTCAGGAGATGGAGCATCTTCTCTTTGCACACCTTTTTAGTCATTCAATTTGGGCTAGGTGCTCTAGTAGGTGTTGGCTCCTGGATACAAGTGCGCTTTGGGTCTAACAGTGTACAAGAGCTCAACATTCTCTTGGCCTGTTTGATGATGAGTGATACCAGGCAAGGGTGCTTGTTTGTGCTCTGTAATGGAGGTGTAGTATTACGCTTTTCTACTGCCATCAATTCCACAAACATAGAGTCTGCTATCTTTGGCTTGATACGTGCAAGGCGTACGGGACATTTGTTGCTGGTGTGTTCATTTTCCATGCCACAATATCCACACTGTTTGACTGGGAAGTTTTTCTGCAACATGGTCAAGCTTCTGACATTTGTAACATGTAAGGGGGGGCTGCCTAAAGTGTATTGCATCAAGAAGGATTTAAGGACTGCAATTTCCTCCAACAGTGAAGAGAATTCAACTTTAACCTCTTTGATGGTCTTCTTTTTACAGAATGGATTCCATTCTGAATTTTCCTGTTCATTTTAATCAGGATCATCTTCTACACATTCCTGGTACTGTGTGAGAATGCAATCATGGGCGTCCTCAAGATTGTCAGGGCCTTCTTGATAAAGGAAACATGCGTAGATGGCCGGAAGGGTGTCCTGGAGGAACAGAATTCCATAATATTTATCAAAACAGGAGGTGGCTGCCTTGGCTTTGTTGTCATTCAGGTCCTCATTCTGCTTGTCCAATGTTTGCTTAACCAGTCTGCAAAAAGCCGTTATAAATTCAGGGAAACTGTTGTACAAGCTAATCTTAATGAAACGTAACATGGTGAGAGGCTTGGCTTCACGAGGTACAAATTGTTTGATGGCCACTTTACGCCAGTCATTCCAGTCTTTGTATGACAAGTTGTCGTGCCACTTGGCAGCCTCACCATCCAAGAATTGGGCCACTGTTAACAGCTTTTCATTGTCAGGGACTTTGAAGAGGGTGCAGTGGTTTTCAAATTTGCAAAGCCAGAGTTTAAAATCACCCTTGTTGTAGTGAGGGAGTTGCTGTGCTGCCATGTAGCGGGCAATTAACAGGGGTGATACCATATCCGTGCTTTGTGGAGTATCTACTACAGTGGTTGAAGGTGGGCAAGACAGGGTGGGTGACGGTTTTAAAGATGGGGAAACTGGATTCTGGCTGGAGAACATACTATCTATCTATCTAAACTTTCTTAATAACTGACTAGGAGGAGGACACTTACAATAGTTGCAGTGTACGCGGCTGGGTCACAAGTGCTTTTGTTGTTTGTTTTGGTTTGGGCAGGATCACCATGTAACACTTTTAGGCGTAAGCATTAAAGTAGAGCTAAGTTGAGTGGATCTGGTGGGTTGATTGATTGGTGATAAATTTAAACACAATTTAAATGGGAACTGTCTTTATTGGAGAAAGCAGGAAAGGTTTATATACCTTATTGAAAGCGGAGGTGAAACAACATACCCGGTTCTAATTCAGTGCACTGCTGCAGATGTGGGGTGGGTTGGGGACAGCTTTGAGAAGGGGGATTCCAGAACTGCATATGGGGGAACCAAGGTGCATCAAAGTGCATGGTCTGTTCTGGGGCAAAAATCATAAGTGGATGGGGCTGAAAGGCTTTGAGGTTGTCTAAATTTAGAGGTAAAATACTGAAGTTCAGCTAATGTAGCGTGAACCGATTACTTTCACCACACCACTCACAGGACTTGGGGGTACCAAACATTGTCATCATTCTACAAACTTTTTCTCCAGCCAAAAAAAAACCAGCTGCATCAGAATGATGCTTTTAAGCACTATCACTACCTGGCACCTAATTTAACTCATTGAAACCTTGCCATCATGCAGATATGAAAATACAATTTTATCTTGAGAAATCCCCTTCAAATGCATCACTAAAATATTCTTGACTCAGTTAGCCAATGCAATTGAGGATGTGATACTTTAATATCTTCAGAAATATATGAAAATACTAACATTACTGTAATTCAGAACCTGAACGTAAAAATGCAGGATTGTCAAATCCTTGGTCCAAATTTCAAATCACTTTTGCGGGCAACTCAGCTGAGTGAAAATTAAAATACTTAATAAAATCAATCATTTAATTTGACTTTTTTGATTTATTTAAATTGGCAAATTTTGAATCCCTTGAACAGATAACTCAACTAACAAAAGACAAAACTCAGCAAACAAATATGGGATACATGAATCAGAAATGTGGGATTCTAATGTACAATTTGAGATTTCCTGTATTTCAAACAAATCATAGACATTATGTAAAACTTAACAAAACTGAAATTGCAGGATTGTCAAATCCAAGAACCAAATTTCAAATCAAAAATGAGGTGAATTTGAAATAAATATAATTTATGGGTGTTTCAAAAAGGATGATAAAGGATCTAGAGTGGATTTGTGCTAATTCTTTTAGGAATCATAAGCATTCTCAAAAATCACCCTATTCCATTTTAGGACGGCTAAAATTTAGATGCTTGATTACAGTAGATTTTAAAAAAACGCTAATAATAAAATAGAAGTATATATTACAATCTATCTTATCTTGTTGTCTTTTCCTTGGTGTGTTGATAGTTCATTTGCTGTTGATAATGTGCTTGTAATTAATTGGATAGTTTTACCTCCAGTTGCTTCCCCAAGACCAGCTGTGGTTGCAGAGGCAACTTGATTTCCTGTCACCAAGGCAACTGGAGGTGAAACTATCCAATTAAATGCAAGCACCTTATCAATAGCAAATGAACCATCAACACACCAAAGAAAAGGCAACATGATGAATTTTTTTAATATATAATTCTACTTTATTATTAGTGTTTTCTAAAATCTACTGTAATCAAGTATCCTTAATAGCAATCCATTAACACATAGTGTAGTAAAACGGTGATGTTTCACTTTGAAGTTTTTCTTTCCCCCCTCTCCTTCTTCCTTGAAAAGAAGTTTTGTTGGCCCCTGGCTACGCCAGAGGCCAAAACTTTTTAAAAAAATTGTGTCATCAGGAGGGTAGCTCATATATCATTATATGGTTTTGTGGTTGCAATATTAGTGATTTAGAGTGAAAAATATTGCATCATTTCCAGTTTAGACAATTTTACATTTCACTTAATTTCATGTCTAAACTTGGTTGTTGAGATTGGATTTTGCATTTAATTTTATCCAGAGTGGAGCTTCTTAATTTGGGTTGATTTATCCTAGTTTCTTACTGTACATTCAATTTGGATTCCAGTTCCTGCAATTATTATTTGAGTTTACTAGTGGCATTAAAAAGTGATTTGAAATTTGGTTCTTGGATTTGACAATCCTGCAATTCCAAAAAACATAGTAAACTCAATGAAAATGGTTGATGGATTTGAACACTTCAAATCTGATTCCAGTTAATTCATTTTGTCCATAGGAAATATGCAGTTTGACTTGAACTTTGCAAAGTGTCTATGAGTTCCCGCATTTTTAAAAATCCAAATAAAAATACAAAGAATTCAATTTAATTAAAAAAAGCTATCCCGCAAAAGTGATTCAAAATTTGGACCAAGGATTTGACATACCCACATTTTTACGTTCAGGTTCTGAATTTACAGTAGTGAAAGTAAAGATACCATGAGCTTGTGGAATTGAATTCAGGCAAATGTAAATACAATATCAAAAAACCTCTTATTGCTACAACAATGCATAAAATAGTGTCAGGCCAGCCCTGGATTGCTGCCCACAGCTAATGGATGCAATACACCATCTCAAAAACAGCATCTCAAAAGACAACATCTTGAAAGTTTTTTGTAGAGTCTGGATTTGCTATAGCAAAATAAATAAGCTTAATAAAATTGTTAAATGATTGGTTTTTATTTAGCAGATTTTAATACAGCATCTCAAAATACTGCATCATGAAAACAATATCACTAATCAAAATAAAAAGGGGGTTATCCAAATAAGAATTAGTATCAGGATATCAAGTGCACTGTGCTGAACCGTCAGGAGTCAGCAGAGCTGGAGCAGATACAGGCATGATCCACCAGAGAATGGGGCCTAACTTTATCAGGTAGGATAAGGCTTTCCTGGCCACAGCCTATGGGCCAGCCGCTGGTAGGGCGGAGAAAATCAATCCTGTAAGTGCTAGGTAAAGCATATCAAGGAATTGAGTACTCTGTTCAGTAGAGCCAGAAGTGGGCAGAGGCATGACAGTGGGCTTGGGAGTTGGTAGAGGTTCCATTGGGACTAGGTAGGCAGAGGGGTTGTTGTACTTTCTGTTCAATATGAGGGGATATACAGTAATTTATTTGCCGTCATGGACAAGATGGTAGAGATCTTTGGGAGTGTCTGGTCAGACGTACCGCTACAGGTCTTCCAAAGTCCAGGGTTTGTGGTCAGAATTGGGTGGATACTCTGTGAAGTGCAAAGGGCCAAACAGAGCATCAGGAGGGCAGTACTAATCAAACACTTCTGGGTCTCCAGCTGGCGCTTGGTGTTAAACTCCTGAAGGTGAGTTTTGGCATCTGGGTAATTGTAGGTGAAAGAGTACCAGAAATATATATGGAAATAGATTGGTGAACCAAAGGCTCAAAAAAGCTTTATTTGATAAGAATGTCAATAACTAGCTTCACTGGTATTCTGAGACTTATATACCTGCTCACCTAAAGATTCCCCTTCATACTCTTCTCTGGTTATCTGGGTGAGATGTTTGGGCATCCAGTTTTTTAGTATCCGGTTAGTTGTAAGGATTGGAAATCCTTCCAGCATAAATCTATTAATAGATGAGGGAAAAACCCAGAATTCATGGTTACTAGATTACCTTTATGAGGTCATAACAATCTTCCTACCTTGGACACCTCAGTTATTATTAGCATTTACTTTTAAAATACTGGAAATAGAGATTGATAAACAAATTAAGCTTAAAAAACTTTCTGAGTCAAGTACTTGGGTTTATTACTTCCCGTTATCATTCTTCAATTTAGGAATTGAACTTGGAACCTTCAGACTGCTCAAAAAAACCTAAATTGAATAATCAATCAGTTAGTAATAAGAACAAAAGCTTAACAATGATTCCTAAGATGAGAACAGGCTCTGTAAAGGCTCAGGGCCCGTCCAAGCAGGTGGATTCAAAACCTATCCACAAAAACAACTGCCTAGTCAATCTGTAAGAATAAAATGGAGAGAAGAACTGTTTTAAGAGAGATGATGAGGATAAAACAAATAAATCATCAATTGCTTTAAAAGTACCAAGCCAAATTGGTAGGAGAGGCTGATGAATTTCACGCCAAGATCAGTATAGCAGAATGCTGACATGAGCACGGAAATGAGGAACAGCATTTTGAGAGGTAAATCAGAAAAATACAACAGTTGTGAAGCCAGATACAAGGTGGGCAGCTGCACAGTGAGGGACTCTGTAGCCAACATCAGAAAGGAGGTTATTAGACTATCAACAACTGGTACCAGAAGGCCCAAGTGGTCAAGCATAATGGGGTTTTGGGAAAATTGGATGATTTTATTTTCTTAGTGATAATAAGCTATCTAGAAGCAAGTTTCTAGAGTGGGATAGGAAAAGTCTTAAGTTGCTTCAGGATGGGGGTTGTTGTGATCTGAGGCGCAGCACAGAGTCACAAAGGGAAATCCTAACCTTAGGATTGGATTTGTACTTGTGGTCTTGAATGAATAATATCTGCTAGACGTGGCTAGAGAGGCGCCAAAGTACGTGGAGACACAAAGACAAAAATGTGAATAGAACTTAAATTTTATTGGGTATAAAGATTGGGATTATATACTGTGTAGCTTTACCACAAAATAGTATATGGACGGTAGGATCACTTGCCACAAGCATGAGTGGGACAAGTGAGTTGTGCAGAATCAGAAAACCAAACAATTGTATTTCCCAATGCAGAGCCAGCCTCATTCCAAAGAGCAAAAGCAAAAGAGAGGGATTTGTCCTCAAAATAACCCAACAAAGGCAAAATTGAAACATGGTGAATGGCGGCATTCACAACAGGGGTGGTGGGGTTTGTCAACATCTGATTGGTTGGCAAGAATATTTTCAGCAGTGGGAGGTCCTGCATTTTAATTTACATTAATGACATCATAATTCAAAAAAATTGGGCAACCAGGGGTCAAGCGCTGCCATCTTCAAATAGTGTATAACACGTAATTTTCTTGTCATAATTATTTGGATGAAAATAAGACAGATCCAGATTTTCCAGGGCTATTTGAGCAACCCCAGCTTTGACCCATTTTTTGTCAATAACAGCATTTAAGTTGTCTATTTCTCTCAAGGGTTTGGTGGTGGTTCTTCACTGGTTTCTGGTTTTGCAAGGACATACTATCCCCTCCATCTGATTTTCTACCGTAATACAATAAGAGTCTGTCAGCAATTCCACCAACCAATAAAACGTCACCAGTGGGAATCAGCAGCAATGAAGAGCAGGCCATCATTCAAACCTTAAATTGTGATACAGCCAAGTCACAAATCACATCTTTATCTTGGAAAAACCAACAGCTCACAGTTCCCAACTTGTTGTTTCTATCTCAACTAGCAGGTTTGGCTGCTGCAAGCTGCATTCTGCAATCTTGCTGGAAGCAGTCAGACCAAAATTATCAAGCAGAAAGCAAATTAATGGTAACACATACACCCCAAGTTACACCACACATTATTCTATATTCCCAAGCCAGACCGGCAAGTATTTAGTGAGGAGTACTGGGAATTTACCCAGTGCTCTAACAACTTTAATTTTCTGGATTAATAAACTTGGATTCTTATATTCTTTACTTGCTAAATTAGTAGTTTCTAAGATTTAGATTCAGAATAGACTGGAAGAAGAAACTCCTTATGCTTCTCTTCTGCCTCACCTTATGGTATCCTGTTGCTGAATGTTGCCTATTCAATTCCAATATCTGATCTAAGGATACCAACAAGACTTTGACATGTCATTATCTTTACACCAAACATCATATTCCGCCTACTTGTGATAAGGCAACTCCGCCTCCTTCATCACCTCGTTTGCCTCCTCCTTTGATCTGTCCTGGTGCACTGTGGTATGTCCTGACTTATGTTGCAGTATAATATGGGTTTACTCATTTTGCTCTTTTATTGGGTTCTTATAAGTTGTGGGGCTATTTGGTGGACACAATGATGATTGGGATTCCTGTAGTATCATCTTTGGTGGGGTTTCATCCCCCTGCTCTTTTAAATTAGTTAGGCTCTCTCCTTCATCAGGAGTGGATCCCTGACATTGGTCAACAGATAGCTAATATTAGTGTCATAAAGCATAATTGTTTGGCCCTTAGGTGGCTTATCTACATCTGGATGGTCATTGCTCCCTGGGGGCTGGTTGCAGTTATCATAAAAACATCTTCAACCTGGTCACCAATCTTGGACTGTGTGAGAATTGGGGCCAGGTTAGTAGGAAATAGAATCAAGCTCTTGACCACAATAGAAATTGCAGTTTCAGCAACAACTAAAATGGCATGGCCCACCATGACATGGTAGCTTTAAAAAGTTACAATTTAAAAGCTTAGATCAATAAAGCTACCTCTTGTCAGAAAGCCACCTTGATGATCTCCCTAGGTATCCTAGATCAAAATTTATGACAATTTAAAGAGCTGAGTTTAAAAACCCTGTCAACATGTCCTAAAATGGTCGCAAGATTGAATTTCAAATCAAGACAAGCAACACTTTGTGAGCGGGCAAATCCAATCATATCTCAGTTTCCAGTGATCAGTTTTGGACGTTCTTACGCTCAAATGAAATCCCCAGATTAGGAAAATCCATCCAAAGTATTTTTAGATGACCAACTGAAGCAAAGCGCAAAGTTCAAATCTGGCCAAAGGAATATGATTAGAATTAGTCAGCTGATGTCTCAAACTTTTAGCATGACCCCCCCAGATAGAGAGACAAGGACCTTCAGGAATAATCTTGAATAATCTCAAAGACCAATGTAAATGGTATAAAAAGAACCTAGTTCTTTTTTCCTCATTGTGAGCATTCTTGGTCTGAATAATAAATAAAGAACTTCTCTTAGACTATAGTTTAAATGGATCTGAGTTGGGAGACCTTAGGCCCTGACACTCAAGAACAAACATCTGTTCAAAATTGTCTATGGTACCCTTTGTCACATTTTATCAAGTGAATACACTGTACCATTAGCCATGTCAACATAAAAGATTGACATCATTCTTTTTTATAGAGACCCATTAAATAACTATGGCAGGAATTCACATTAGTACCTCAACCCATGATACTGTAAATTCAGAACCTGAACGTAAAAATTGGGATTGTCAAATCCTTGGTCCAAATTTCAAATCACTTTTGCAGAATAGCCTTTTTTAATTAAATTGAATTCTTTGTATTTTTATTTGAATTTTTAAAAATGCAGGAACTTGTAGACACTTTGCAAATTTCAAGTCAAACTGCACATTTCCAATGGACAAAATGAATGAACTCAAATCAGATTTGAAGCGTTCAAATCCATTAACCATTTTCATTAAGTTTACTATGTTTTTTGGAATTGCGGGATTGTCAAATCCAAGAACCAAATTTCAAATCACTTTTGAATGCCACTAGTAAACTCAAATAATAATTGCAGGAACTGGAATCCAAATTGAATGTACAGTAAGAAACTAGGACAAATCAACCCAAATCAAGAAACTCCACTCTGGATAAAATCAAATGAAAAATCCAGTCTCAACAACCATGTTTAGACATGAAATTAAGTGAAATGTAAAATTGTCTAAACTGGAAATGATGCAATATTCTGCACTCTAAATCACTAATATAGCAACCACAAAACCATATGATGATATATGAGCTACCCTCCTGATGACACAATTTTTTTAAAAGTTTTGGCCTCTGGCGTAGCCAGGGGCCAACAAAACTTCTTTTCAAGGAAGAAGGAGAGGGGGAAAAGAAAAAACTTCAAAGTGAAACATCACCGTTTTACTACACTATGTATTCATGTATTGCTATTAAGGAGGCAACATAA